>JBBPFQ010000002.1:2840334-2868315 GCA_037974815.1 Kaempferia elegans
TAATAATAATAATAATAAATTAAATTTGAGTCATTATTTTAACGGTTTAATTTATTTTAGGTTCAATTTGACAAACTCGGTGACTCGTTTTGCCCTACCAACACGAATAAGCGGACATTGTCCCCTCAGGGCGGTGGTTAAGACATGAGAGGTTGTCACATGAGATCTAGAGGTTGAATCTCGGCACGTTCGAATATATACCTCCCATATGTCTTGATCATTTGTACTAATGGCTAGTAGCCATCTGTTATTTACCTACTCTGTGTTAACCTGGGACGGGTTAACGGGAGCACTAGGAACGAGCGAATCACCTTTTACCACACGAATAAGCGGACATTAATCAAATTTGATGGGTCGATGATAACGGACCGGTTGGGTTTCGACGAAATCCCTTTGCTCCCTTTTGCTCCTTCATCGTGACGTGTGCATTTACCTATCGCAAGGGGAAAAAAAAACAAAAGGGAAAAAAAAAACAAAAGGGAAAACAAACGTCGTCGTCATCTCGTCGAAGGTAAAACGGGTGTCGGGAGCTTCGACAAATGATCCTTTGAAGAAGATCGGATCGATACCACCGTCGCCTTCATCCTGCCTCTTCTCTGGTAGAATAAGGGCACCAGATGCCGTGTTTTCGATCTTCCGAGGCGCAACTGCGGCGGCTCTTCGTGCTGCTTTTGCTTCTATCCGCGTCGTTCGCCCCGGCGGCCGGTTTTGGCTCCGCCAAGAGGATGTACATGAGAGAGAAGGTCCGTAACATGTGAGTGCACTTGCCGATTTGACTTTTCTTCTTTACCCTCACACAAATTTGGGGAATTATTTTGTTTAGATTACAGTTACGTTATTTGCGTGTAATCGTCCCGCGAGATTACTCTGTGCAGGCTTAACAGATGAAGGAGGTTAGCTTTTATGCAATAAGGAAATACCTATATTAAATTCATGAAACTGTAGGGCGCCCAGCTTGGAAGAAGAAACCGGTCAAATGGTGGGCACAGCTCACTGAAATTGATAAATCCATGTGTTTTAGGGATAATTTGAGTATGGTGCTATCTTTTTTTTTCCTTTGAATGAAAAAAGTTTGTTTTTTTTTAAAGAGCTTGGTCGTGCAATAGGCCACATAGAAATGCCCTGGTGATTGGCAGGGCTAATACTTCTGTTACAAGGTATCCATAATGAGTGAATTAATAGTGCCACAGATAACTCAAATCTTTCTTTCACTCACAGTTGTGTATGATTTCGGATCGGCTAATTTGTCTCTTTGGGATCATAGTATATATAAATGTTCTTAGAGTACGTTTCAGCTGTATGTTAATTGTTATCACCCTTATCTTTTTCTTGTATTACTTTGGAGCTACTGGAATGATTACTGAAGCTTTGTTTATGATTAATTAAAACAAAACGTGTCATTAATGATGTGATTTTGGGCATGTCAGGTTTTACCATGCATATGAGAACTATATGGCTTATGCTTTCCCAGTGAGTTCGACAACCATATGATGTTTTATATTTTTTATCTACTTTTGCTTTCTGAAATATCTCAAATTACATTTCTCTTTGTTTTTCAGCATGATGAGCTAAAACCTCTCACAAAGACTTACACAGACTCCCTCAGTGAACTTGGAAATTTAAAGGTGTTGATTTTGTGAAATATTAACATTCTTTTTCAGATGTTATATCCCCCAAATAGATTTTTATGCTGCAATATCTCTCTGTCTTGTTTCAGCTGGAACACTTGCCTCATTATTACAATGGTTCTGCATTGACTCTTGTCGAGTCGTTGTCCAGGTATTAAATTAATTATAACTTTATATAACTCTCTTCTATTCTTGAACTGCGACTTTTACATTTGGGAGCATGCCAAGTGTTTCTACTGTTACATATTCGATTTTTGAATTGATTAAATATATAACCGACTTGGCCTCTTGTATTCTGGAGATTCTTCTTTTGGAAGCAAACCAATTTTTTTTTACTCATATTTTTTTTTTCAATTAATTTGGTATATGCCTTTATGACCCTTCTGTACTCTGTAGCCTTCTTGTCTTAGGTAACTATACTGAGTTTGAAAAAGGAGTTCTTTGGCTTTCCGACAACCTTACTTTTGATGTGGATGCTCGTGTTAACCTTTTTGAGGTACATGTTCAATTTGATTCAGCCAATCTATAATAGCGAGTGAATTATATTTTGTAGGTAAATGTAATATATGCCATGGAAACTGTAAATGGAATGGTTCTCTGCTAATCTAATAACTATTGGAGCTATTATTCTAATGATTTCCATCTGTATCTTTCTTTTACTTCTGTAGTGCAACATAAGACTTCTTGGGGGGCTTGTCTCTGCTCATATTCTTGCAACTGATTCTAAAAGCAGGTTAGAAAATGGTGTGTATAAGAATCAGCTACTTGACTTAGCTGAAGACTTAGGTCAGCGATTCTTGCCTGCATTTGAGACTCACACTGGATTGCCATATGCATGGATTAACCTAAAGGTAATCTTTTATTTATCCTTTTGCAACTAAGTTCACACCATACTACCCCAGATCTCTCTCTCTCTCTCTCTCAATATTATGGATCCCAAATAAATTAGAGTTGGATATTTAAGATTGCTACATACTTATTATGCTCATGCTTTTTTTATATCTTCAGTAGACTTTGTGTTCTTTCCGACAATACATTGGTTTGATGATGTGAAATCAATTTAAATAATTTGAGAGTGGTTGGCACAATTGAATGAGAGCAATTAAATGAAGAACAACTTTCAGAGATTATTTAGGTGAGAACAAAGAGTACGAGACCAGAACAAATCATTCAGTCCGATACTGTAGATGGAGAACGTGAGAATGAAGAGACTTGACTAAAAGATGATGAGTGATAACTGTTTCTGGATCCATTAGATCCGCTGATCAACTGGGGTTGTCAACTTTCTGGGAATCTATCTTCATGCCTTTGGACATGCAAGAATTGTGGGATTTACTCCATTGGATTTAGCAGGATTCCATTTTCTCCAGATCTGTTGTGGCAGTCGATCACCCATTTCCTAGACATTTTGACTGTGTTTAGAGTCAATAAATTTGAATTTAGATTGACCTATTTCCCTCATCTTGGAGATTCTCTTTTCTTCATTGAATGAACTTCTAAATATACTCTGTCACGTGTCATCATTGCATCATATCAATGAACTCATAGATAGCAGCAGGCAGCCCAACATCCTTACAAGCTAGCAGGTCTATAGTCCATGAAAGTAGCTCAGTAAGTTGAGTCAGTTGATATCTTGCCTATTTTTATCTAAACTACTTACACTTTCCCAGGAAGTCCTTGAGTCCTTTGTGTTATTATGGGATTTGGAGGTAACATAGCTTGGAGGTAACATAACTGTATAAATTGACTATATTTCATAAATAGTCCTGGCATGATATGTAAGTGGAGATTGTTTTTGTTTCAAATTGCCATCAAATGATTTCCAAATTACGTTTTCTACCAACTCCTGTTTGACCAATTTGATCAACTGATCAAGTTTTCAGACCCATATTTTCCCAAATGAATTACTTGACAGAATTATGGTTGGAATCAAATGATGGAGATACAAAAAATCAAAATTACCCTTGCCAATCTTCCGTGACAACCTTTTTCTAGTTTTTGTTTCTTAAAAGTTATACTTAACCTAACCGTTGCTGATAATAGGGACAAGGGAACATTGTAAGATTGTTTAACATGTAAAGTTCACCATGTCAGCGTGTGTTTACCTTTGCATTTTCAAATTCAAGGAATTGAACTTACTTGTTTGATACCAAATGCCATTTCTCTGTCACAAACACTTTCATTTTGACAGCATGGAGTGATGGAGGAGGAGACAACAGAAACAAGTACATCAGGGTGCGGTGAGGGAGCCGGCATTTTAGGATCTGTATGATCAACTTTTTCATCTTCAAGTTTTGAGAAGTAAATAACTATCCTAAGTTTCAGGTTCTCTAATTCTTGAAATGGGGGCATTATCACGACTAACTGGCAATCCTAGATTTGAAGCTGTTGCTCTTCGTGCTCTCCGCAAATTATGGAGCATGAGAAGTTCTTTGAATCTTTTGGGCACTACACTTGATGTGATTACTGGAGAGTGGATAGAGTATTCCACTGGAATTGGTGCTGGTATTTTTCTTCCTTCTGGGTTCCTTATTGACTTTTCTATTTATCCTGCACTCTGCAGATTGTTAAGATGTAACTATTTTAATCTCGGTCTGTTTCGTTTGTAATTTATTACTCAAATGCTTTGCCTTCAAAAATTATGTGTTGAATTCTCATGCTTCAAAAAATTCTGATCTTTTCTTCTTGTGACCTCTTGTAGGAGTTGATTCTTTTTATGAATATTTAATGAAAGCCTATGTTATGTTTGGAAATGATGAGTTTTGGGACATGTTTCACCCAGCTTATCTTGCTGTGCAGAAGTATTTCCGGCATGGACCCTGGTGATGTATCCACATCTCTCCATTTTGAATTTGCAATTTCAATTTGTATTTTATAGCATACTATCTTGCCAAAAGGAAATTCTTAAAACCTTAAATTGTTTAAATGAATTTAAACAAAACTTATTTACTTATCCTGTCTAGAACTGCAAATTTAAACTTGCCATGGAACATCTAATTTTATCTTATGGATTGATTCATTGGGAGAGATAAAGATGGGATCCAGCATAAGTATTCTTACTCCGTAGTCAATTATTGTTTTTGCCCTGATGCCACACCATTTGTTTTATTCTGTTTTATGTTTTTGTATGACATGTTCCTCAGCTCCTAGTTTTTACTCCCGATTTTGACTGAGTTTGCATGAGACCACTGCTTGCTTCTTCCATTTTGGTGTGGAATTTGTAGCATCACATTATTTGACCACAATTCTACTGGTACAAATCTTGAATTCTTGTTTTATCACCGAAACATAGTAAGTTTAAGGCTTTAGGCAGGCTGGATAGTTGTTATGTATGCTCATATTCTCAATCTATTGTCTCTGTAAAGACTTAATTGCCTAAATATTAAATAGTTAGGGTAAATAGTTTGCTAACTTAAGTGTTGAAAACATGAATTCTACAATTCATGAGTTAAGTAACTTTAGACCAATGTTACAAAGAGAAACTAACTATTTACCTTTAGAATTTATGTCTTCAAAATTATGAATTAATAACTTCAGAACAATGTTAGAAAGAGAAGCTAGTCAGATATGTAGGGATATTTGGTCTACATACTTCACAATAATGATAGAGTAACTTATTGTTTTATAGTCTTCATAATGTACTCAAAATGCCCAATAATAACAACGTAACAATTTAAGAAAATTTTCAAATCCAATTTACTTTAGCAAAATTTGTCGTCACATGATGCTTGGGTAGTTAAATGATAAGAACCAATCACTGCTTTCTGACATTCCTACCCAAAAATTGCTGATCATTTCCAGAGATTTCATGAGCAAGCTGTTCTGTAGTTCTTTGTGGCTTTCCACTTACTTTTCTCCTTACACTGTTCACAACTTTTACTGTTTTTAATGGTTCCTTTGCTAAGCTTCTCTCAGAGAGGCAAAATGTCTATAGAGATCCATGTACATTTTAGTAGAAGAAAAAAAAGATTAAATATTTTAATAAACACACTTTTTAAGGTAAAAAAAATGAAATCTACAGTGACTTGCAGACTTGAAGGTATAGTTAAGTGATTCCTTGGCCAACTGTCTGTTCGATGTTCTCTTTTCCAGTTTGGTGTCAACTTCACATTTTATGTTCCACTTTTTTTACTGTCAGGTATCATGAAGCTGATATGAGGACTGGGAAAGCAACATATTGGCAACTAACAAGCCTTCAAGCCTTCTGGCCTGGCCTTCAGGTTTTTATTGTCTTGAAATGTATATGATTATTTTATCCTTCAATTTTCATACCAATTCTTCCCCATTAGATTCTTGTGGGAGATATTTCTTCTGCTAATTCATCACATCGTGAATTCTTCCATGTATGGGAGAAGTTTGGTGTATTACCAGAAAGGTAATCTTTGTTTAAGTTGTAAGTCATACCATATTGTAAATTAAATAGATTTGATGATAACAACTGAAGAGGAATCATATTCCCCCTTTTCCATTAGCAGTGAATATTTTGCTTCTGAAGTTAATTTTCTTGCAAACCATATTTCCTTCTACAGGTATCTTCTGGACCATCACATGTTGCACCCTACTGAGAAATATTACCCGTTGCGCCCAGAACTTGCAGAGTCTACTTTTTATCTTTATCAAGCAACTAAAGGTTATTATCAGTATTTATTGTCTTACGTTGAGCACATATTGGCATCTTCTTGGGGGAAGGGGCAGGTTGATTTAAAGGTTGTGGCTACATGTTCATTTTCCACTTAAATGAGAGAATTGATCCATTAATTTGTTAGTCCTAACTACTAATATAAAATGCTTAAGCCTGCCTTAATAGTAGTTCACTTATTTAAGCATATAAAAAAACTTATTTATTAGCCAACAACACACAGTGTTAGATTAAATGAGGGTGTCACAATCCTCCTCTTAAGTCTTGATGTCTCGTTAAGACCTAAAGTCCTACTCAACCCAAATTCATCAATTATTGATATCATGTGGGGCCCAATGAGGTTACATTATCACACAAGCAACATTTTCCAACACGTTAACATGTACCAACGACTCAAGAAAACTGATCCATTAACTTGTGAGGTCCAACCATTAGTTCAAACCACTCAAGTTCAAATTAAATAGTAGTTCACTCATCTAGACTTATGAAGCTTATTTTTCAGTCAATAACTTACCACGTGAGATTAAATTGGGATGGTACATCAATATTGCTTCAATCTTCTATATCTCACTTTGATCAAACCATTGTTGTGTTTCAAGAAAATAGTTGATTTAATTTTTTTTTTAATTTAATGCTATACTAATCATAAGTTTTTTCCCAATCTAAATTTCAGAACACCATTTTTTGAAATGTGTGTATAGTAACGATGCATCAACTTAATAGATTTGTGTGATTTTCACGTGCCTTCCAAGGCTAAAAGAAAAATGAGTTAGTCTTGGGCTGTTAAGATCCATGAACTATCTGTATATATGAGACTAGTAGAAAAAAAGACTACTAATGTAGAATAATCAGATCTATTCTCAATAGATGATAAAATGATTTTAGATTATAGGTTAAAGTAACATGAACATGATCAGTAAATTCTGTAGTTAGACAAATTTAGCCTTTTAAAATTGAAGCACGAAGAGCTCCATGGAGGGTTAAAATTTATATAGCCACCCCCCAAAATAGTTGGAATTGACACTTTTTGATGGCGGGTCTTTTTAGGTTTTAGAGCTCTTTTCTATTGATCTTAAGATATCTAAAACTTCAACAAGATAGCCATTATGGCTAGATCATTACGATAATAATCTTGTTTTTGAGAAAATGATTACTTCAGGTGTTTGATACTTCAATCACAATAATTTGATATTTCATTATGCACTGGTTGCAATGAGTGACATATTCCATTCTGCTTGCGTCCTGAAATGAAACCAACATCATGGCAAACATTATGTTGTGCCTGTGCCATTGTGCCATCCATGTCGATTAGATTGCTCCCATTCTATATGGTTTAATTGAAGGCTTAAAATTGGTAACACATGTTTGTATTGTGTAAACTATATAAACAAATAACTGTGTGTAAGTATTGCATCGATTATTGAATCTATGACTGGTGATTCAAAACCCAGAAGTTGTCATCTTAAATCTTTCATTTATGTTCTTCCCTTAACTTTTTAATGCTATGCTTTTAATATATCATATGCCCATCAATGAAGTCAGAGCTCGGAGACCTGCTTATATATCCATATCCTATGCTGTTGTAGTTGTAGTTCTAGTGATGCTAATCCAGCTTCTAATAAGGTAATTAAGAAAATTATAGACTTATTGATTAACCAATTCAAATTCTGAATTCCCTGAGAACCATGTTTAATCTGAATTATGGAAATTATGATGTTGATCTTATTTGGATATTGACGAATACTGATGCATGCCACTAATTTTGATATTATGGTATTTGTAAAGGCTAACATTGTTAAAGATATTTTTACTACTTACTATTAAAGTATGTGGAATTGATAATTTGTTATACTTCTTTAGTTATTTCTTTATATTTTTAATTAAATTAATCATGAAACTGTTGTATTTTTTATTTATCAAGTAGAAACAAGGATATATCAGAAGTCAAAATGACAACGAGAACTAGGCTACTAAAACCCAGAAAACAAAAGTGCAACTAGGAGCAAGTCCAAAGAACTAGAACAAAATGGAGTTAAGGAGCTTCGAGCCTTACCAACCGTAATAAGTAATCTGCTTGAGCAGTCCTGTGTAATCAGTTGTTCCGCATCCAAAAAACTTCAATAAAAAACTATGTTGTCATGGTCTTAACTATGAAGACTCATACCCACGGTCGGCTTGACATTGAGATGGGACCTTGTTGATTGATGTCAATTCTGTAATTTTAAATCTTGGTTTTGTCTAATATTATTATTTTCCCAATTATAAAGGACACCTAAAACTCAAAACGTTTGTAATTCATTAATATTTTAAACCTTGATAAAGGATTTTTCTAAATCTTCAACCATGTAATTCATTTTATGATTTGATATGATCTACATCTTAGGTATGCTAATATATGTCAGTGCAAATTTTCACACTTTTGCTAAGCTTATCAGGATTTGCTAATGATCTAATCTCAGTTTTTGCCTGTCCGTTACAACAGATCCTTGGTATATGGAAGTGGGTGAGAAAATGATTGATTCCCTCAATTTTTATGCCAGAGTTGATGGTGGTTTTGCAAGCATCAGAGATGTTTCAACTATGCAACTAGAAGATCATCAGCATAGCTTCTTTCTCTCTGAGACGTGAGTCGTCCTCAAATAATTCATTAGTCTTTCATTTAGAGACTGAACTGTCTTACCGGGGGGTTTCTACCATTTTTTCCAGGTGTAAATATCTGTATCTTCTTTATGACGATTCATTCTTAGCTGATCAGAACTATGTCTTTACTACTGAAGGTCACCCCCTTCCAATCAGAAGTTCTTGGCATGATAGACTACCAGAGGCCTTCATCCCTAGGAACTGGACTTCAGTCAAGGTAATCATCCTTGTGTTTCATTTAAAACTTTGTGGTACACTTTGATCAACATGCTTTAACTTTGAATTAAATTTTGGCTAGAGACTATCTCCATAAACAGACGTATAGATGTTGACACGCCATCCCATTTATAATTACACAAGTTAAAGTTCCATTATGTTGCAATGCAGGTTGGAAACCAAGCAACTCGAGCGAGCGCATTGTCTCAACAAGTTTGTCCTGTAACAACCACTGGCTTAAGGGATTCACAACAGATAGAGAGTGCTTGTCACGTCCCCGACTTGCATGCCGATCACAGATGTAGAATGGATGATGAATGTGGTATCGACTCGACGACGTGTCGGAATCGGGTTTGCAGTATGGCTGGCTATTGCGGATTGTGGTCATTCATGCGATAATTCTCGACTCATACAATAGCTAACATTCTTTCTTTGTTAGAGAAATAAAGTCATTTTGAAAATATTGATTTAATTGTCCACTGGATGTGCTTGATTTTAGTGCATTCAATCTGTAGAAGCTCCCTGAATCGGGATGTGTTACACTGTTTTTATAGCTGTATTCTTAATTTCACTGCATTGTTCTGTGTTGTTTGCTACTTGCGTATTGTGTTTACTTAAATGGTTTCATTTCTTTTAATTAAACCGAAACATCTTGATCATACTCTCCCAATCGATACTTTTATTTATAAAATATAATAAACTTTCAATCTTTAAAAGTATTTTTAATTTAATGAAGCTGATATGTGAAAAAGAAAAGAAAAGAAACGGTGCATCCTTTTTTTTATATAAATGAATAATTTAAATCGTATTTTATATAAAAAAAAAAATATATTTTAAGTGGATCTTCAGATTGAATTTTCAAACATTGATCATGCGATCCGTGCCGGACTGTGTTACTATCTCCCTCCCTCCCTCCCTCGTCGCCGGCTTCCGAACACTCGCCGGATCGGCGATTCCTCGTCGCCAGCCTCCGCTCGAGCTTTCAGGTATGTAGAGCGACGGTTTCGTCGCCACTTAACTATGTTCGCTCGGTGTGAGTATCGCATCGGCCTCGGAGCTCGAGAGAATCTTTGATTCTAATTGATCTGTTTAATTTCCATGATTTGTGGATGCATAGGAATCTTTTCAGCGGTTATGCTGTTTCGCTTTATTCGATCGAGGAAAAGGCTAATTGTTTTTTCTGAATGGTTTTGGTGAAACGGAATTACTTTACGGTCGATTGTAAGGTTTTGGAGTTCTGGCTAACATGAGGCTTCTGCCGGCCTCTTTTCCATCTGATATTTTCCAACGTATAGAACTAGGAATGGTCATCTGTTATTGCTTGGGAAATGGCCATGCTATCATATTTTTAGTTTCCTGCGATTTGGAATGGTCATCTGTTACTTTCTAAGATCACTCTTTCTTATCATAACTTAATAATCTGCATCATTTACGAAGTGTTATTGCGGTCAAATTCCAAGATTTATTTACATAGGGTTTAATTACTTAGACGGAAGTTAGATGGAAGGAGGAGGAAAAAAAAAGATACCCTACATTTTGTTTCACTTTCCTTCTTATTCTTCATATTTTCCTTAGCCCAATCCTTGTTCAAGGAATTGTGGACCATTCTTGCAAAGCAGATCCTCTCCAATAATTTACTGATTCACAGGAATATTACAACAACAAAAAAAAAAATGAAACAAACAAGATTTGACAGTGGAGAGATTATGCCACTTGCAACTTGTTAACCACTCTAATTGGCTACTGATGATTTCCTGACAATAGGAATTGGATACTATCTTCAGTTGTGAATATATTCTAAGATGAGTGTCCTAAAGCTCATATTTCGAATGATTTTGTTAGATTCTTTCTGATAGCAGCCTAGGTGAAAAACCATAATGAAAAAGAATAGTGAATCAATTTGAAATTGTCGTGGCTAAGATAGGAGATATAAAAAATAGAGAATATTGAAGAAATGGAACTCAGATGTAGAAGGAATTTAAATGATTTCCAAGGTCACCACATTTCTGTTTTTAGTGGATCTTCATGATTTGGGTCTATGTTTTCATGTTCATGTCTATGTATTGCATAAGTTGTTGTGAGCTGCCTTCTTCTTTTTGCAATTTTAATCGAGTGGTAATTTCCATCAATGCAGCTCTTGGAAGAAGATACTGCTTTCAGATCATACAAAAATAACCTGAAGAAGGTGTCGAGGGTCGGGGATATCCTTACAATTCTTGTGGTTGCTAGTATTTTTGTTATTGAATATTTGTAGATTAGAACTTTCAGTAACGTGTATGACACTCATTTACTGGCACAACTATTTGATAAATATCTAATTATTAAAGATACAAATTTGGTCCTGGTTGTATATTTCATCAAAGAAGCGAACACTTTTCAAAATTATCACCTGCTTGAATTGCTTAGTAATTGTCATGGATTCTACCAGTGAGAAAGATTAATGCTAACCATACAACTACACTATTTGAATGTGTGTGTTTTTTTTTCCATTAGGTCCTTTGTTTCTAGTTTCCATCCTAAAAACTTTCTCATGTTGGTCCTTTTTCAGAATGTTATGAGAGTCTCACCTAAGAGCCTCACATTCATGGTCATTAGAGTCGTATAAGAAAAGAGTCCTCCAACCGTGCTTTATTGCAAAGTTTTGATCTGCAAACAACATGAAGTTAAATAAAATAATTTCTATTGAGGACAACTAACTATGTGCATATTGATAAGAAATACTGATTTTTAATGTGGATAACATCATACTACAAGAAGCTGGTTCTCAATCAGCAAAAGTTTATTTTATATTTACTTTCTTTCTTTGACTGGTATTACAATGTTCTGTTTCCTTTGTATTTGCATTTTCATTTCTTGCATAAATTCAATTTAAAGATAAACCTGTATTCAATTCTCATCTATAATTCCTTGTTTTGATTTCCAAGTAGACATGAGGGCATTCTTCCTGTTCCACCAAATCCAAATGATTGAATTGTTTTCATTTCATTTCTTCATGGTTTCACCCATCTGCAGGAGGACTTGATATTGCCTTCATTAATTGTTTGATGAATAGTGAATATATTCATTGGTTCCATGCTTTGCAACAAATTAATTCTTTTCTTAATGCATAAGCTTACATGCCTAAGTATCCTTTAAATGTTACTTGTTTGTTCTGGATTTTTTTTTTAAATGATTTGATTTTTGATAGATTTCTATTTGCTCCAAACTTATCAACATATTTTGATGTATGCTTATAATTTAGAAATTTAATTATTTTCTCCTTTTTCAGCATGTAGCTATGAACTTTACTCAGTGGCGACTGTGAGAAAGGAATAAAAGCAACATTGAGAGTTACATTCGACCAAATAGACTTGGATATGGATGTTCTTCATATGATGTTGCAGATATTTGCTTGCTTCTATTTCATAAAACCTCTCTTTCTTGTAATGCAGAATGAATTGGCCACAAAGCTGAAAACATTTTTCCTCTATGGGACTTGATATGATTTAAAGCTGATGCTAGACTACTAAATTGATAATATCTTGTCAGAAGTTGATTCCCTTATTGTTTGTAATTTATTTTTCTTACATTTCTCATGTTCTAATCTCAGAATTAGAGTAAGTTTATACCCAAATATTGTGATAATTTGGTGTTCCTTACTCCAAAGTAATTATTATTGGAGAATATATAGACTCAAAACTGTGATTGTAAATGCTAGTGCTTGAATTGTTTCTTCTATTATGTGCAATACAGTGAGTTTATAGACAAAGAATAATTTTAACATTTTCATTTGAATAAACAACCTCTAATTTAAAACATGCTAACGCAAATGATGTGTTACTTTTCCAGTAGGTCCTATACTCAATTGGTGCAAATTGAATGGGATTGTTTATCAATCAGATTCAGATAATAGAAACAAATATTTAACTTAAATCTAATGTAGTAACTGATGTGAAATTCATAGTGACTGACTTGAGCAAATATAATACACAATGGGGCTTAGCTGGTTAATCTAGTTTTGGGTGATTTGAGATTATAAATGCTGGTTAACTATCAGCTGTTGAATCTCTTTAATCCTAGAAGGGTACATGGTATATCCAACTTTAAGTTGAGCATTTGGTTAAATGTTGCAGAATTGATTTTGCTTAAAGACTGCATAATTGACTTTGGTTATATACTACAGAATTGCTTTGGTTAAATACTACAGATTGACTTTTTTGTTTCATGAAGTTTTTTTTTTATTAATTCAATGAAGCAGAATGAATTTTCAGTTTTTATTTGAATTTGCATTTTAACTTGGGAGATCTAGTCACCTGGTTCATGTGGGTGGAGAATACATCGTTTCTTTGTATGCATATGTGTTCTTGATGTATCTTACAGACTTTTTGTAATATTTATTTTGTGAGTTGAAATCAAAGGAGATGTCCTGGTTTGTATGGCATTAGTTTAATAGAACATTTTGTAATATTTATTTTGTGAATCAAATCAAAGGAGATGTCCTGGTTTGTATGTCATTATTAAATTACTATAATTTTCCTACATGGTCTTGGTGTTCTCCTTGTCATCAATGCCCAGCTTTTGTAACTTTTGTATACTTTCGGTTGGCACACTTGTTTTAATCTTCTCTCTTGTAATTCTTATTGGCAAAAACATACCATTAGAAATATTTCAAAAGCTAGATATAAATGTTTGATCTTGTTAGCTTGTGATAATGTGTTCATGATCATATGGTGATATTTACTTCAAGCACCGGTAACAGAACATACTATCGTCACCTATGGTTTTGTTGCTTGGATCCCATGACCCTTTTGCCTGACCTTTTGTCCATTATTTATTTTGGACGTTTGATTTCCACCTTCTAATTATCACACTAATTGTTTTATCATATTCTCCATGTAATGTAATTCAGGTATAGTCTTATCTTTTTATGTGATCTTGACTGTTAGGATAATGCAGAAGCTTAACTTTATTCCCATGATGTTGGTAAATTGTGGCATTTTTGTTGGAGAAAAAAATGATTCATTATAAGGTAGTTTCTAAAAGTCCTTTCCATTTTCCGTGTCTAATCCATGTTCTAGCTAAGAATGTCTTCTCCAACTCAGTAGCAGCTTCAGCAATGTACTTGGATATTTTCAACATCACAAAGAAACTTTTATTTCTGCCGAACTGAACTTGAACATCTTCTTTCTCTTAGAGGAGAGCAAGTACAATTAAATAGCTGTAACAAAACATATTCTTGGTAGCCTCCCATGTGAATTATGCACGGTCTAACCTTTCTCCTGGCCCTTCTTCTGCCCTTGCTTGTTATCATTGCCTGTTTAAATATGGTATCACTCATGTAGCTCTGAAGAGAAAGTCCTCAGTTAAATAAGCTGTCACCATTCTCCTGTTCAAAAACATGGTTGGCCACTGTATTCCACTGTATCTACCTAGTTCATTGTAGATTTTCCCAATGATATATGACTCTTTTTTAGTACAATGCGTATTTAGATCATATAAAAAAACATGCTCAGGTTCATGGAACTGGCTTTGTGATGATGATAACTTCTCGATCAACTAGTTGGCATTGGATCTTACTTGCTATGACTTACATTGTTCTTGGGAGGCCCCTCCTAATTTGTAGCAATTGAGACCAACAATTGTCGGACTGTTCATTTCCTTGCTTCGTAGCAGCATTCATTCTCTCCCTTTATAATTGTCCTTCATAGTACATTTGGTATTCTATGAAGGATTTCACTAAGATAGTAATTCTGTTCAGAAATCCCCTTTTTTTTCTGTTTTTTTGGCATTAGTTGTTGAAACTTTCTCATGCTTTGATATCTTTGACATATTGTTCTTGCCTAATGATTTTGCTCTTCTTGATAATGGCATGAGATCCTCCACCTCTTACTTTCATCAACTTACGTCTAATTAGTTTTGTCAGTTTCATTCTGACATCTACTTGTTTTTAATCTATCTAGACAACTTTGCTTTGCTAGTGTTGATCATTTACTGATTAGCTTTAATCATAATTAACTTTTATATGTTTGCAGAAACTTTTCCTCACACAGTAATGCTTCATTCTCAATTATTCAGGGCAATGAACTTTTATAATATACATATTTATTCATTGTTGATGATAGATGATGGTTCAGATTGAAGGAAAAATAGTTTTGGATTCCTTTGGATGCTCCCATATGCAGATGAACTAATTAGAAACACTGTAAACTTTGCTTTTTGACTTTCTTCCATGCTTCCATACACTGATAGATATAGGATGAAATAAAATGTAACAGTTGTATTGGTACCATTTATAATTTTCTTGATTACCTCATGTTTGGATATTTCCTTAGATATATCATATTTAACTTTATTTATGGTATGGTAAACCACGTTCAATGTGAATGGAATGGAAGAAACTAGAAAGAAATAAATATTTTGTAAATCCTTTAGCAAAATTATGAGTTGAACTTCTACCAAAGCCTCTCTTTTTCATTCAGGTATGCGATCATATAATTGAGGTGAAGCATGCAATCACACCAACACTTATTATCCAGATAATTCTTTTACGAAGATATAGCATATGAGAGATAACTTTACTTTGGAATATATACCATTATCTACATAGAGCACACTTGCCATGGGAATAGTAAATATGTAATTTGTTGAAAACCAATGCTTGCTTATTTAGTTTAGGAGAAAAATTGTACTTGCAAATAGTGCTTTGTGGAAGAAGGATACTTCTTATTAATGTGTTAGGAAGTTTAGTTATTGTAATTTTATGAGATTTAATTACTTGTCTCTTCACTGTAACCTTTATTGCATGCTCTCCTTTTCCTAGTGGCACTTTGAAGGACAACCTGGTCACTTACATGCCATTTGAAAAATTAGGTAGATATTACTCCTAATCCTGCTTTCTTCTCTTTCCCAATGATGTGAGCTTGAGACCACAACCCATCCATTGGATTGGAATCAAATCCTTTGGAGGGTCCACTAGACAAGCTACTGGATTTGTTAGTGTGGGCAATAATTGTAGATCCATCAATAATCCCTGTTACACCATCATCATCAATTAAAGGCTCTCAATCTTCTACTCCTGACAGGCTGCAGGAGAATGGTCCATGATTGCTATTTGGTGATATTATGAGGATGATTCACTTGCTTTATTTCAGAAAATTTCACTCGGTCTCATTCTACAAAGCAGTGGACTCCACTTCCTTGTGTTTGATGAGGAATCCATCAATCAGTGTGCCTAAGAAAGAGAGAACCTACAAGACTCCATCTTTGGTGCCATAATAATTATTTTTCCACCCATGTGACATCCATTCTGTAAAGAGGTGAAACCAAAAAGATGTGGGTTTGACATTGGGTTCCAAGAACAACACTAGGTTACGATAATAAGAAAGGCCAATGGATAAGAAATGTCAGCTAGAATGGTTAGGTTAAGGTAGAAGGTGAATGGAGCTGTTAGCTGTCCATGAAAGTGGGGCACGCTTTTGATTGATTTTGCCAATCCTCTTTTTGGAGGGTCCGTATAGATTAGAAAAGCTAGCTTCATCTTGGATCAACCCCAAGCTATGTGAGGTCTTATTGCTTACTAGTTAGAATCTTATTTGGGTTTAATTTTATATCATTATTGATCAGGTAGTATTCATGGGATCTGAAGCAGAATTAAGTCTTAGTACACTAGCAAATTGTTTTCAGAACTTAGTGAAATTTTGTATAGAACAATTTCAAGTTGCCTTATAAAAGGACATGTTTCAGAATGCACTAATGCATTCTCATCATCAATAAATGCTAATTTATGGTTTTATTATACTGTTCCTTTAGAAGTTATGATCCAATAACTATATTTCTTCCTATAAGGATGACATTTCTCCATAAAATAATCAAATAATGTTCCTAGTTTACTTGCCTTGAGAAGTTGTATGATCTTGTACTAACAATATAGTATCTTCATTATTAGGGGTTTGGTGGGGAAGTCTTATTTCTCCTTATCTATCTTATCACAAGTTTATTCAATTCTATCAAATTATTGATTAAGATAGGGTAACAACCCAAGATATTGTGTACGGAATGAAAAATGCACCTAAGGATATTACGTACGGAGTTGTGCTTGGTTTCACAGAGCCAAAAAAATTAACAAGGTTAGTTGTGTGCATTAAGAGCTTATTATTTTAGAGTTGTAAACAATGTTTCTGGTTCTTTTTGACACATTTGAGTCGTTTATGCTTCTTTGTTTTCACTTCGACTGACAACTTTTTTTTCTCACTGGTGATTGGATTATGGTAGAATTTATATTTCCGATAAATTCATAGGCACTTATCATAGCACATAGCTCCAACAAATCCCATAAGAAAGTTTTACATTTTAAACCTATGAGAGAATCCCCATAGGAGGGAAGAGTTTTACGTAGGGATCATTAAGATGTTAATCTAGAGTTAGTTAAATTTTCTTATAATTAGATGCTTAAAACAAAAAACTGCTACCTCATTACCACTTTGAAGGTTGTACCTTGGTGCTGATAACATGACCTACAATCACAGTTGAAATGCTAATTTCATTTAATTTCCTTTCATGCATTTACTGCCCAAATAAAAGGTTGTGGAGAGCAGAGGACCACTTCTTAATATATTCTGTCGTAGCTACCACTCTAAGCCTATGCTTAGTCTAATCGACCATGAAACATTCGAGAAAGAATATTATTGAGAGATGAAATCTCCTGGAAGAACAAACTTCCTCATATTATGTGGATGAGTAATTTTATTGATTCTGGTTCAATGGTTGCAAAGGTTTGTTGGAGTTGTAAACATCGACAAGGGGCCAAGGACACAGTAGTTGTAGTACAGTGCCCAGTCTATCTTTTCCAAACAAGCGAATTCAAAACAATTATCCAGCATTTAATCATCCTTGTTCTCTCCTCTTCCTTTTTTTTCCTCACAGTTAATTGATTGCAGGAAGCATACAATCCGGTCCCCGTCAAGTTCCAAAGGTGCTTGGCATATTGGACCAAGAAACTGCCAAATGAGAAGCTGTCTGCAATTACTGTTCAACTTATTATTTTGGATCAGCAGCACTCCCTAAGACTCCAGATCAGCCTATATGGCCTATCCACAGCAGCCTACTTGCTAGGGTACGCTAAGCTCACATTATGTTTTTAGCAGCTTTATATTTTGGTCATGCACAGAGCAATAATTATTCTGTCAAAGTATACGTTGTGTACAATGATCTTCATATGAAGTTTCTGTACTAGTGTACTTCAATCAGAACATAGATGTCTAACTTTTGCGCTCTTTCTTTAGTGCAAATACTTCTCTATTAGAAAAAAAAGTGTCGCAGACATGAAGAAAAACTTAAAATCTAGGAATTGCATTTGTAGTACGTTAATTAGAAGAAAAGTGTTTAAATGCACTATATAAACCCTGAATGAAATCATTGCTTTAAATTGACAGTAGATTCTTGGTAAAGTACAGCTTAGCAGGTGTAATCACAACATGTTGCAGTCTCCAAGAGCTGTGGATGTTGTCTTAAAAATATAGGTAGATCTTCCATCTGATAATAAGAGGTTATGCTAATTTAGTATACTACATATTCCAGGATTAGTGCTCATTAAGTATATACGAATATGGAAGGTCCTCTGCATGATTTTCTTCATTTCTTTACTTTGGCATGCTTTTGCTTTGTATATTATATCTTTTGCAAAAGTTGATTCATTCAAGTAGAAGCTAGCAGTATGACATATTTGTTTACAAGCTGAGTCTGGAAAAAGAGGGAGGTGAGGGAAAAGGAGAGTGAAGTATAGCTGGTGAAGCTATATGGAACCCCTGAAGAGAGCTGAGTTTTACTGCAGAAAGGCAGGGAAAGGATGCCACCGTCTTTTCATGGATGGAGTACATTGAGCTTTTAGAGGCCAAGATTGTGACTACCAAAAGCCTTCACGTGACCATTTTGGATTCTTTCTCAGTGGAGAAGTTGGAATTGGCAGCACTGCTTTCATGCAGCCTTGACCAATCCAACTTCACCTCTTCTCTTCTTTTTTTGATATCTACCTTTATTCAAAATTAAAAAAGAATACATCTCATTTCTTCCGTTTCAGTTTTCAAAGTAGAAATTTATTGGTTGTGATTGATTGAATTGAATTGAATTTTTTGAAAAATGTTTACCACTAGCTCCCTAAAAAATAATGTGTGAGTCCATATATAGGGGACAAAGTTGTAAGATTAAATAATAATTGCACTTATCTTTTCCCCTCCTATCACTATTTATTGCATTGTGTCGACATTTGAAAGGCTCAGCTGCCTCGCAACAGTAGCCATGCATGCATGAAAACTACATCAAACTGTTTTTTCTGTGCCTGTACACGTCTTTGTTTGATATTTATATTGTATTAGACCATTTGCCTTGTGTTATTTTCTCAAGAAAAATATAGTGTGTTCCCCTGAATACATAACAAACTCGGGAAGTGTAGAACTGCAACCTTGCTGGTGCAACAACTAGAAAACCTGGGTAAAGATTGGGACAACGGACTTTTTTTAACGCAGTTAGCACTGAAATTAAGGTGGTGTTTTGGCATCAGGAAACCCTGACTTTATCCTTTCACTATTGACATGACAACCCTGTCTACCTGAAACAAGTGTAAGTAGAGACATACTAATTAAGGGCAATCTACAAAACCGTAACATATGTACATCCTTAGGAAGACAAGGCAGTTTAAAATACTGTTCTGAACACATGATTCTTGATGGCTTTTATAGTTAAATATATGTTAAGTAATTAATTTGTTGTTTGGGTAACTAGTTGATGTGTGATTTTCCCAGACTCCTCTGCCATTCTGACCTCCCTCCCATACCAATCGAGCTCCTCACGATTTGAACCATGCAGTCTTCCTTCTTCTAGAAAAAAAAAAAGAATTTAAGAAGTGCTTTAATTATAGGCATGGGCCAAGAGAACAATATATAAAGAAAAGAATAAATCCATATTTTCTGATCTCTGCTCCTTCAATCACAAGCTATCCGGACGCCGAAGCCATACTCCTTGTTATCCGGCATGTTTTTCTCCTGCTTAGGTCGCTCTCACATGCATATATACACATCCATGAGTAGATTTTATGCCCCACGAACTATAAATTATAGTTCATCTATTTGCATGATTATTTTTGCTTTGCCAATATGATTTTTTTTCTTCATTTTTTTCCCTTCACAGTTGATGCTACTAAACTTATATTTACTTGGAGTTTGTTTGGTTGCTAGAATAAGGGACAGTAATAATGAAGATTCTGAGATCGTTTTTCTATGCTATATTGTCAAGTGACAACTCAGGGTTGATCATAAATTACTGAAGTTTATGTCAAAGTTGACCTTGATGATATCAATACATTTAAACATGTGGTCAAGCTATCAAACCTATAAAATTAACTTTCTAATCTATTAAATTATTTTATCAACGTAGATATTGCCAAAACACTTTCACGCATTAAATTATAATTATATAATGAGGACAAGTCGTCAAGTGTGGAAATGATTTTTTTTAGTCCATCAAGTTGGTTCACCACTCAGATAGATCATTTTAACTGGATATCTAAGTAGAAAAAGCTGATCTAGATTATTCAAAGTAGACCCATCGACATAAGCTTCTGCTACTATCATGATCTTCTTTTGAAAAGTAATGCTGCATTAGATCTTGATTTTTTTTTCCATTTTTTTCTCTAGCTAGGAAAATAATGAAGGTGTGGGTGCATGCTCATTGTCATGGGCAAAGCTATGGGGTGAAAGGTAACTTTGTATGCTATGGGCATTCATTCACTCACTCACCCTCTCTTTGGGATTGTACCACCAAGCTTTTCGTTTTACATAAAGAAGGGCCAAGGAATGATGGGATTAAGACTTTGGTGATGATGGTGTGGGTCAAAACAGAGAGAGTCAAGGACCTGCCTCCCTGACCCTACTATGCCATGGCTGCTGCCTTAATTTGCTTTCCATGTCAGAGAGGAAGAGAAGAGACGGGAGGAAAAAGAAAAGCCAAAGTAACTTAATAAATAAAGCTGATGAGGGATGATGGTATCTTTAAAATCACTCTTTGGTCATCATGCATCTCAGGGACAAGGGACAGCACTGCTCCATTTCCAATGGCACAGAGGTATCTTTTATTATTCACTTCACTCACTCTTGCCTTTCCTTGTTCTATTTACCCACGCCATTAATATCCTTTTTCCTCATTGGCTAAGAGAACAGGAGCATGGACCCGCCTTCGGGTCCTTGTTCCTGTTTGGAGTTTGGCCATTCATTTCATACTTATTGTTATTCTCATCAGTATTATTATTATACGTATATAAAGAAAAATGATAAATAGAATGACTTCTAGTTATTTTTCATCAGATAATGTATTAAAAATGCATTTGTTGTGAAGTGCATGAACCATGAAGCTAGATTTAGTGCACCATTTAACTGGATGCTCAGTCGAAACTATTGCTCTGTCGAACACAATGGACAACTGAAAAAGGTAAATTTATTGTGCTAGATTAAAAAAACTTAAATTCTTATTCGATCTTGTATAATTTGCTTTCTGTGTTTTGTGTGTGTCTGTGTTTTCACGATTGCAAACAGATCAATTATATTATATTCATGAGACAAAAATTGGTGTCGTGAATTGTGTTAAGTAATAATATCATGTATAAATAAATAAAAAATGGATTGATGGACAAATATAAAGCATATAAGAAAACGTCAGACTCTGCTTCAAGAACACAATATTCTATGCTAATAGATCAGATTTAATATCCCCCAATTTGATGGTGATAACTCTATGAAATTCCTTTAAATTAATTAAGCAGTAATGTCATGTCATTAATTATATATAAACCACACAAAAGGAAAATTACATTAAAGATACTTCGATAATAATATATTTTTTTGAATTATGTAGCACTAGTAAGTTGGGGATGAGGAAAAAATTATTCTCAGTCAATTCCAAACAATCATGATTAAGACGACGTATCATAGTTGAATATACCTTTTGTGATTGCTTTATGTTTATCATATGAACTCTCCACCAAGTTGCCATGTGATGCTATGAAGAACAAAATCTAGCTTAGCAATATCCGTGAAAGCCTAACGTGCAAATTGATAGATTTGTTCTAGATTGAAGTCATAAGAGGATAAGATTGACTGGTCAAAGTAATTTTTCTTTTCCTTTACGCAACTTTTTTTTATAATATCATGAGGGGTAATTTTATGTATGCTTTAGTTTGAGCAAGCATGGCATGTGCAAGTAGAAGCCTCAATATGAACTCTCTTTTCTTCTAGAATGGAATCCTATAGAATAGATTTTTGTATGATTTTTTAAAATGGAAATCTCTTTTTCGCCATCTAATTCAGTTGAATTTCATTTTGACTATCGATGAGTTAAATTTCACAGTACACTTCAATGGAGGATCTGAATTTCCATTCTTTTACTTCCATAGTTCAAGACACATGAAGAACCTATATGGTTCAATTAATAACTTATCACGGTTTTTCATTAAACAATTAATTAATGTCTCTAATTAACTGCATTACACGTGACTAAAAGTCCATCCATGACAAATTAGACTCGACTTGCCAAAGTCATTGTGCATATGCAAGATGTAGCTAGAAGCTAAAAGTATATTATACATTCTTTCTTTTTTAACACAAACTCTGATAATTTATGGTTACATAAACAAGTCATTAATGATGACCCACAAAGCATGTTGCTTGCTGCTAAATGCTAAGTTAATACACAGGAAGAGAAGAAGCACTGCCTGAAATTAAAGAGTTTGTGGTGGTTTCTTTTTTAAAATTGAGTTGTCTATCATTAACAACCAGATTTGACAAGTATAGAGTCCTTGGCTATGTCGGCCAACAACGCAACATAAGCTTTTGGTTTCCTTTTTTCTAATCAAATTAATCGCTCATGCACAATATAATTTTACTCCATCATTCCCTTTTAATTTGTTTGAGATAAGGATGAGAAGTTAAATTTCATCACCAACATTCACTTTACCATTTTTCTCAGTGTGGTCAAGTGAGTTTCACAATCTCCTCCTTTTGTTTTTAGCTTATTTTAAAATAATAGTGCCACTGCAATATTTTGTAAACTTCCCAAATTAATTATGAGAGAGACAGAATCCAGTGAGATGATGATAAAAGCGACTCGACTTCAATATCATTTTCCTGCATGGAATATCATTCTTGTTTTTGTTTCTCAGTTTCAAATTACACATGATGGATGCAGGGGAAAAGAAAAAGTCTAATATTGAACAGTGTTTTTAATTCACACACATGAAAATATAATTTTTATTTTCAATTATGAACAGCTTTTATTGATGGGTCTGCTGGGTGGACGCACAAAGTTAATTGGTGAAATTTAACTCATGATTAATTACTGTAGCAGGAGAGATCGATGATATAGAGGGGTATATATGTGGTCATGATTCCCCTCTTGCTAGCTGCTTTAGTTTTAGTTTCCCTCCTCCAAGATAAAAAAAAATCTACCAGAGGAGCAAACTAAAAATTAAAGAGGGCTTTGATTTCTTTAGAATCTCTTCTTCTCCTCCTCCTTCTTCTTCTTCCTTTTTCCTCTTCTTTAAACCCTGTTTTGGTTTGATCAATGGAGGAACAACTCAATCCTTTGGCCGTGACTCATCTCCTGCAACACACCTTGAGAAGCTTGTGCAGCAACAAAAGCTCCCAATGGATTTATGCCGTCTTCTGGAGGATCTTGCCGAGAAATTACCCACCTCCCAAGTAAGTAATTTGCATCTTATTCTATGCAATTTGTTGTATTGTGTTTAATAAATTATTTTTAGGTGGGATCTTCCAGGAGGGGTTTATGACAGAAGTAGAGGAAACAGGAGGAATTGGTACAATATGCATATATATGCTTTGCTCAGAATTAAATTTGGGACTTCATATTATTTCAGCTAAAAACATGCATACACATACATATTTAGTTTTTTTCTTAAATGATCGATCGATCGATCAATCATTAGGATACTTGCATGGGAAGATGGTTTCTGCAATTTTGCTGCTAATTCCGCAGCCTGTGATCAATTAGCAGCAGGGGCTTCATCAGCTTATGAAGAATGCGAAAATGTCAAAGGCCTCCAGCCTGAGCTCTTCTTCAAGATGTCCCACGAGATCTACAACTATGGAGAAGGGTAATTATTAAAATAAATAAATTAACATTTTTTTTTAACTCTCTTTTGGCTGATATCTACGAATTAAGCTTGTTTGATATGATCATTTTTGCTGCAGCTTTATTGGAAAAGTTGCAGCAGATCACAGCCATAAATGGGTGTTTAAGGAACCTCAAGATCAAGAGATCAATTTCCTCTCCACTTGGAATAACCCTGCTGATTCAGTCAGTGCCTCTTGCTTTTATTATAATTATTAAAAAAAAAGTGTAAATTTTTATTCTGATATGTTAATTTTCTTCAGCAACCAAGAACTTGGGAGGCTCAGTTCCAATCTGGCATCAAGGTCATTTTTCTTAGTATATATATAAATTATTTTTATCAAAAAAAAAATTATATTCATTAATTTTGGGTCTTCTGATTAATTAATTAATTAATTGTCATTGTGCAGACCATTGCTCTGGTTGCTGTTAGGGAAGGTGTTGTGCAATTAGGATCCATCAACAAGGTGATTAATTAATTAGTTAATTATATATACATATTAATTTGAGATAATTAGACACGTGTTTCGTTCAGATAGGCTTGCATGATCTCACATCATGCATGGCGACGTCTTCATTAACGTAATTAACGAACGTAATTAATTAATGAAGGTGGTGGAGGACTTGAGCTTCATCGTGTTGCTCCGCAAGAAGTTCAGCTACCTCGAGAGCATCCCCGGCGTCCTCCTCCCCCACCCTTCCTCCTCCTCCTCGGCCGCCGCCGCAGCCGCCTTCCCCATCGTCGACGGGTGCAACATGGCTGCCGCTGGCCTTCACTGGACCCCCACCCCGCCGCCCCCCTTCCCGCCACCAGAATTCTACGACCAGTACCTTGCGACGCAGAATATGAGGATCGCGCCGTCGATGAGCAGCCTCGAGGCTTTGCTCTCCAAGCTTCCGCCGGTGGCACCGCCACCTGGATTCATGGAGATGCCCCCACCAGCCGCACCGACGACGAAGGAGGAGGAGGAGGAGCGAGAGGAGGAGATGGAAACGTTGCAGCTGCAGCAGTCGCTTCATGGTGGCGACCAGGGCGAGAGCAGCAGGTCATTGCCTAATTCGTATTATCTCAATGTGAGCAAATTACCAGGTCAAGATCATGAGGGCTTCTAATTAATAATTAATGAATTATTATTATTACTACTACTACTACTGGCTAGCTGTTAGGGAGTGATCTATAAAAACATATATATATATCGTGAAGATCGATTAATCTATTGAATCAACTTAATTATTATATATTAATCTCCCTTATTAATTAAGTTAGATGCTTACTTGGTGCTAGCTAGCTAGCAATCAAAGACCTTTATAATTTGTAGTGATTAATCAACTTGTAATTTATGTTTAAACAGTAAATATTGCTGATTGCCTATACTAAATACATCTATAGAAAACCTTCATCATTCAAATATATATACACACACAATGATATATAATAGATATATATATATATATATATACATATACATGTGCATTTGAACTGAGTGGATTTAAAAAGTAGTTTCGCAAATTGCCAAAATGAGGATATATATAATAAGAGATATTGATCAAATTGGTGAGGCAGATATTCTCCTTTGCGGCTTCATTTTTATTGTTAGATCAAATAGGAAGGCCGGCCATTGCCACCATTTTGTGACTTGTGTTGAATCTCTTAACTAACATGATTTTATTATATATATAATATAGTTGTTTAATTGTCGATCCATTATTAACATTAAGGGTGTCATTTGAATGTCTAATCACTTAAAATAATATTTAATAAATTGTTGAGTTAATTATGTCTTATATAAGTAGCTAGGTCTTCTTGCATATACGACCCGGTAGATAGAAATATATATATATATATACACGTGAATCAAGCACAACTCAAATTCATCGATTTACGTGAAAAATTCTACGGAGGCAAAAGGAAAAGAAAATAAAAATGAATAGAAAGAGAATATCTCACACCTTCTATATGGTACACTCGATGGACAATGATCTTTCTTTTAATCCTTTAACCCATTGTAGTGATTGTATAATAAGTGAACAATTATTGCAACGTGATTATGTTCACCCTAGGCTTTTCCCATAGTCCATCTCCAGATTATGTAAAGGGATCAGGTAAATCAAGCAGAACTAACTGTCAAATGACAAGAGAGTGGAAGAAATTTTTTTCCCAGGATATGTGCACATCGAAAATTAACCCCTTACTCCATTATAATAAAATTGTCATCCTCTAACTGATTGGATACTCCGTAGAGACTATAATAAGCAAACAAGGAGTATACAAACATAACAAGGTCATCATAAATCCTAATTAATCATCCATGAAAAAAGGAATAGTAATTGGTGCTATAACAGATAAGTCAAGCATGTTATGAAAGAAATTTCTTGTTATAATTAATCCTCCAATCGAGAAGAGAGAAAATATATAGTTAAACAATCAATGATAAAAAATTATCTCATTCAAGAGTACTCGGGAAGAAATCAATCTCTAAGAAAGTATTAAGTTAATTTATTTATGACTTATAATGAGACTTATATAATTATTTTTTTACAAAAATTGAAAAGTAATAGAAATAAATGATTTGATGAAAATTGTATTGTAATCCAAATAATACCAAAAAATTAAATTTTAAGAAACAAAATAAGCTTGTCAAAATTTTCATGTATATATCAAAACAAGTATGCGTACACATTTGCATGTTGAATGTAGCATATATAGGTACCTAAGAGTTGATGTAGCTAATTGGGTGTGCTATCCTAAGAGTTGATCGAGCTAGCTAGGTATAGGAGAGACCAAAGAATTGAGTGATTGGAAGAGCTCGATGTTAAATGATTGCGAAGTCGACCGAGACATTGCATCGGTAGCTCCTATATCATCCTCCCATCGATTGTTGGAAAGAACTTATTCTCAAGTTTGCATCTTCATCCTAAAGTCTAACATCTTTATTCTTTACATAGAATTGACTAATAGAAATATATGTTTGTAATAATGTTCAAATTTATCTCGAATAAAATACTCATTAAGTAAACTTTCATATGCATTTTTTGGTAATAAAATGATGTGTATAATAAATATCTAGGAGCAAATAACCGATTGAAAATACAGTCATCGACATCGAGAATTATTGAAAAGGATCATCCTAACATAGTTTTAGTTGATAGCTCCACAATAATTTCATCTTCATGAAATTATTTGGACACTTCAAATATCACTAATTCTACTTATATAATGGTAACTAAAGAATATCGTTTATTAAGAGTATCAACCATTGGATTTAAAACACTTCATGCTCATTAAGCATGTCTTATATAGATGCTATTCAAGTTCTTTAAAGTTTCAAGATCATTTCTTCAAGTTTACCTATTAAGCTTTTGCTCTTTTCGAGACTTCAAAGATAACATATAGATGTTTCATATGCTCTTCTTGTTCTTTATTATGCATCACCAAAACTGCAAAACAGATAATAAAGAATTAATTATTTGTCAATGAAATATTTGAAATTATGATTCATTAGACTCATAAAAATTCTAAAATCATTAGAAATACTAAAAGCCATCATCATCCACTCATATAATCAACCTATCAATCAGTTTGGAAGTTTGTTTTAAGATTAACTTTCGAAAGTATAGATTATCAACATTACAAAAAAAAACTATCCTGCAACAAATTTTGGGACGAATTTAACTAAAAAATTCGTTGCAAAATTTTTTGCGATGAAT
>JBBPFQ010000002.1:2870089-2903050 GCA_037974815.1 Kaempferia elegans
GCCTGTGGCGGAGGGCGGCGGCGGCGGCGGAGAGTCTCCGGGGCCCGACCGGCAGCTGCAGCAGCTGTTCCACCAGCACGACTCGGGGCTCGACCAGGCCTTCATCGACGCGCTCCCGGTGTTCCTCTACACCGACCTCGCCGGATCCAAGGAGGAGCCTTTCGACTGCGCTGTCTGCCTCTGCGAGTTCGACGCCGCCGCCGGCGACGAGCTCCGCCTGCTCCCGGCCTGCGGCCACGCCTTCCACCTCTCCTGCATCGACACTTGGCTGCTCTCCAACTCCACCTGCCCCCTCTGCCGCGCTTCCCTCTCTCAAGGACCTCCCGTCGAAGACATCGACTTCGATTCGAGCGACCAAGCCCAAGACGACGAGGAAGCCGCCGGAGAACCTCACGAACCCGCCGTCGAAGAGACAGCCGCCGAGAAGAAGGCATTCCCGGTGAGGCTCGGCAAGTTCAGGAACCTGGACGACGGCGCGGGCGTCAACGGCGAGGAGAGCGGGAGAATTCTGATGGGGAATTGGAGGTTGGAGGAAGGCGAGAGCAGCAGCAGCAGCCTCGACGCGAGGAGGTGCTTCTCCATGGGATCGTACCAGTACGTGGTGGCCGACGCCGAGCTCCACGTGGCTTTCAAGAACTGCTGCGCCTCCGCGAGCAGAGGACGGGAACCCAAACCCACCGGCTGCGCCGTCGACGACGAGGCGTCGACGGCGGAGGGGAAACGACTCGGCCGAGTCGGCGGCCGGCGCGAGAGCTTCTCGGTGTCCAAGATCTGGCTGTGGACTAACAAGAAGGGCAAGGTCGCCGTGCCGCCTCCTGATGCCTCTGATCTCGAAGCAAACTTGCCATGGAAGAAGAAGACGACGACGACAGCAATCGGCGATGCTTGATTCTTCTCATCGAGCGAAGAACACAGTTTTTTTCTTTCTTTCTTTCTTTCTTTATTTCTTTTGCTACTGAATCGCAAACAAATTCCAGTGAGTGTTGGTACGTAATATCCACTTCCTTGAGAAATTCACATAAATTGCATTTTCTATTCTAGCTGATCGTCACAATTGTTGAGTAGCTCTGCTACTTGCATTTGAATTAAAGCAGTTTTAAAAGTAGAAGAAAAAAAAGAGTCAGTCATGGATTAGTTTTTCGATGACTGATTCCTTTGCATGAAAAGAAGAGCAGACACAGAGGAAACTGGAAGACATCTTCAAACATGTTCCCATGCATGCAGCAAAATGATGAAGTTTTTTTTTTTTATGTTACAGAACAGATGGTGAATAGGGAGGGATTGATTGTTCATGGACTGATCCAAGAAATGCCACCTAAAGGGTTCAATGAATGAGATAAATATAGAACTTAGTGAAGGTTTGAATGAGGAGCAGTGATCTATTAGCTGGCGTTGTGTGTTTGTTTGTTTGTTTGCTTGCATAGAAATGGCCTGGAAATGAGTGGAATCCCTGTACTGCTAAAAGACAAAAAGAAAGCTAGGAATGCTGCTCTCGACTCTCATACACATGTCGTAAGTAGTTCCGTGACTACTCTCCATGTTAGAAAAAATTTTTAGTGCACTAATTATTTACTGTTGGTTATTTATGTTCATACAATGGCACCACTCACCCTTCCATTCATTTTATCTTATTTACTTGATCTTGACACGGGCTGACGGAGCGCTGAGACGAACTTAATCATCTTTTGCCCAATGTTTTTTTTTATATCGCCACTAGTGCAAACTTTATGGTGGTGATGAGGGAGATCTGTAAGTTTGGAAAGATCATAATTTTTAGATTTAAATTTATTACCAGCTATAATAACTCGTAATGGACCAGTCTTCAAACTTTTTCAGAGATTCTAAATAATTATTGTCCTTTTATTAAGATAATTTTCATCTTTTGCATTGTTACAATTTGAAAACTATTTAAACCATTGTTTGGTTGGTATTAAGGAATTATCATTCGAGTTAATATTATTCAATTAAACCAAAAAGACGAATTCTTGACCATTTCTCGTGTCTTCTCTAAAAAAGTCTCAATTAAAATAGCCTAGCGTCATATGCCAATAAGATCAAACACTAAATTACAAAATGGCAGCCAGTTATCAGGAGTGTGGACACCAAACAATTCGATGGGTTGATAATTTACCAAAAACTTTGTATGAAAATTGTGCAAAAGATGAACACATTTTCAATTCGATAAGTGGTTTGGTGAAATAACTCGACGGGCTAAAAAGAATACCTGATTTTGGGTACGGAGATCAAACTCAAGATTCTTGGTTAGCCATGGCCAATCTTAGTATTCGCACCGATTTCCTTTGCTTGGTCTACTGGCTGGATCAACTTTGCAGTATCAAGTTTACCAAAGTGAGAAAAGAATTAAAAAAAAACAATACTTTCTAGTATAACAAACTTCAGATGATCCATTTAATTAAAACAAATTCAAGATCGAATAGTATGATGCTTGCGCAATAGTGTTATTAAGTTGATCGAGTTGTACTGCAGTTTATTTTGAAGCAATGAAAAAATGGATACAAAATCTAAGAAATGGAAAGAAAAAGGGGAAAGAGCAAAAAATTAAACAAGAACTATAATGATATCTCCACACTGTAAAACAAATGGTCATAATTCGGGAGGGAAGTTGTTGACTTGTCCTTGTTCTAGCTTATCTTGGTTGTTTACTTTGTAAGTCATCCTCATACGCATGGCCAAAGGTCTCTGGAGTGACAAGAGATGGAGAACGATCGATTAGCTTCTAAAAGTAAAGCCATGGAAGTAAAACTGAATACAAAATATAAAATTTCACCCTTGATTTAAAAGCATCATGAAAAGAATTATACCTTGATTTAACCTCAAAAGAAATGAAAAAAATCTAAAATGAAATTTCACCCTTCCTTTTCTCACTTGGCATTTGATATGAACTTGAAATTTTTCACGAAAAAGGGTGAAAATATATTTCATGATTTGTTTACAAAGAAATGCACAACCAAATGTAGAAGAATTAGATATCTTCCTAAAAATATACTCAAAATCTTTTCTGCAACATTTGCAAAATTTTGGTTATGAACCATTCAAGTAACTGATTATCAAATATTCTACTGTGCCAAATTATAGTTTTACAACCAAGAAAATGGTTAAAATATCTATACATTTCTTGATGAATGCTAACTTGAAAATGATGCCATGATTTTAAATCAAAATAATCAAAAGGCTAAAAGAATAATTTCTGATAGATGTCTATTTGATGAAACATGGGTGAATGAATGAATGAATGGATGAAGAACACTGGCACATTACTTGTTTGTTGTTGGTTTTGCAGCTCAGTCATAGAAGAGTAAAAATAGAGGAAGCCGCGGCAAAGGCATGTAAAGTAGTCAAATTGCGTTACCTGTCCGTGTTGGGAATTAGTTAGAGTTAGAGTTTGAGTGATTGTCCCATGGCCGTTGGCTGGAAGAATGTTGCCGCTGGCAGGTTCTAACTGTAGCTGAATAAACTGGATAATGAAGAAATCATGTAATATTATATTCCTTCTCTAGTGGATTAATACTATTGGCACAACTAGAAGACAAATGAACAAAAAAGGCATTGCATTCAACCATATTATGTGGATCGATTAAAAACTTAAATCTACTAAAGAAATAGCTTTCAACACATTCATGGTTTCTTCTACTTCACTACTGCCAACATCCATGCCTTTTGTTATTATAAGTTTATAAATTTTCCTTGAGATGGATTGCTCTTCCATGGAGAATCTGTCGTATGAGATATCAACATTAACAGGCAAGAATTTAAATTTCTTTTCCAAATCCATTGGTAGCAATATATCTTGTTGATTCAAGCTTTAAGGTTGCATGTAGGCATCAAGGGAAAGAACTGAGCCCCAAAATATTCGTTACACACCTTAGGGACAGCTGCTAGAAAAATGAAATCCATATATTCGTCTGTTGATAAGTTTGTACACGTAGCTTGGATTTGTGTAACTTGTGGTTTGTCAGGTTTCTTTGTGAAGGTGAAAGCAACCTTCAAGGTGCCACTCTGGAAAGCAATAATAGATGGATAAACTGGGTGTTCATCATCTGTCCAAGAAGTAACATAAGATTAATAAGCTCCCTTTTTATCACAGCGAAATTCAAACACAATTACCAGTTGATCTATCCTTTGTAGTCCCATCCAACAAATCCATTACTTCAAAAGTGGATGGATTGGTTAGTGGCTCAGATCCTGTTAAGTATCGAAGAATACAACATCAGGTTTCAGATAACAAGATACATAAACATGATTATGAAATGCCTCTTTTTTTTTTAACTAGTACCTTGTTTGGAGGAGACATCCAATACTGACACATCATTTTGATCATTAGTTCCTCCAATTGAAAGAAGATCCAACAGAATATCTGTACCGACTGACGGTGCGGTGGTACCTTCATGTACAGTAAAACCACACTACTATATTGTGCCACAAGAAGCCATAACAGAATAAAGTATTAATTTTGTTTTTCCAGAGTCTAGAAAGGAGAAGCAAATGTATGGATAACAATTTAAGTTTATGGTTCACATATATTTTTGCTCCCGCCAAAAAGGATTATACTAGTTAAGCTGAAACAAAGTAAATGTTCTATTCATGTCAAAGCAATATTACTATCTTGGTCCTATAGTTTATCTAGATGCGTCGTAGATGTTAGATGATAAAGCTACACACTTCTACAACTTTTGCTGTGCATAAACCTTCACCATTAAAACAATGTGCTGCACAAAAGTGCTGCATTAGAAGACCTAGAAGAAGCAGCTCGAAGAAGCAAAGAGGGAATTCCTGTTGTAAGACTGTAACTGCTTGTCTTTTCTTTTCATTCAATGCATCTTTATAGACAACTGCAGCAGCTACATCCAATTTATGGTTTTTAAAATGAACATAACTTCCCCACAAATCACTACATAATACACAATAGCATTACAGCACATAAAATTGCTCGTATACTGCCCTCCTTTGGTCTTAAACCTAAAAAAATATGTGTGAGTTAGTGATGGAAGAATATCCACAACCGAAGCCAAAGGTTAGGTGCCTCTATCTATATATGTGAGAATAATGATATTTGCATCTACTAAGATCCCCAACACCAGTTTAAGTTGGCTCAAAGATATCATGGAATATCAACTTACTACAAATGGATTCAACTCTAGGACCTCTAGACTTAATAAATCTACCAAATCCTAGGTTCCACTTCTCTCTTTTGATAAAATGGCAATATATCATGACTTGATTATTGTAATATAGCTACATTACTCACGAGTAAATCCATAGCTATATCCTCCTTAGTAAATGATGTTTTGCACATGTCCATCAATATACGAGAATAACGAGTATATGATGTGGATGACACTGGTGACTTGATCAAAAAAGTCTTATAACATTATAGTAGTCCTTGGAGGAGAAACTATGAACAAGGAGAGGAATCAATAATGACATAGAAGGAAGAAGAGTGCTTCACAACATTGAAGGAGGCTGCTGCGGCCTCACTTCAACAGGCAGCAATTGAAGGAGCAATGGATAGTGATGGCCAACATGCAGAACAATGGTGATGGGTTTTAATCATCAAGGAGATAAGCTGTTGTACAATCGATCTCTGCAAACATAACTTCCTCGAGTTGCGTCCATCACTATTGCAAGGTCCTAGTCATGAAGGCGATGCAACTTTTCCATTGATGTAGTGGCAACTTTTAGAGGAAAAGTAAAAAAAACATGGGATGAAGAAAAGTTCTTTGGTGTAATGGTAGTGTCTGAAAAACAAAGGCATGGAAAAAGACACGCATGAAAGAGAATGTCTTAAGTATCTCAACTCTGATAACATGTGAATTAGTGAGGAAGAATTTCTTGGAACCTGAAACTTAGGTAACTTCCTTTTGTATCTGTATCGCAATAAGGGTATTTGCATATAGATCCATGTATTTTAACAAAATACATAATAACATTGCATGTCATATCTCTAAAGCTGTTCAATGTGATTATTAACTACAATTTTATGGCAATAATTAGATTAGGAATTTAGAAATGTTAGACTGGTTTGTAATCCTTGCAACATATGAGAACACTAAGAATGATGCGCATCACCTCTGACATAGAGACAATGATACAAGCAGATTACCCAGATTATTTAATGCTAACACCAAGGTTCAAAATCTGAATTTGTGTCAGAGTTTCAAACTTTGATTGGATACCATGCCAGCATTCTGATATACAGATAAATTGGAGGTGGACGGAGAAAGGAGATTTTTTTTAAAAAAAAACAACTCTATAGCATTCGAATTTGTGTCCATCTAGATAGTATAATTTTGACATTGTGTTGTACGAGCACAAGCTACAAAAAAATAATAATAAATAACAAAGAATTTTGGTAATTTGTGGGAACAATATGTTTTAACCGTAAAGAGCATGAGATTTCAAACCATGGCTAATAGTGAAAAGTCAAATAACCAAAATATCTCATGAATGTATGCACTGGTATCCAATACATACCGAGAAATAATCTTAGGGCAAGGACCATATTATATAGCAAAGTCAGTAGAGTTAGGCACAGCCAAAATTTTAAAATCTGTGTAGCAGAGATACAAATTGTAAAGAATGGTCAAAAACATCAGAATACCAGAAACAAAGTAGGTTGAAAACATGGATTTGTTATATGCAGGAACAAATAATTCAATACTAGAAAGTAAAAAATCCAAGACCTGAGGTCAAAGGGTTTCCCAAGCCAATGCCTAACAAATCCTGCACAATATCATTGGTGGATGAAGTAGGAACTGGATTATCAACTGGTATTAAATCAAGTAAATCCAGTAGGGGATCTGTTGGTGCATGGGCAACACCATTTGGAAGGCTAGTTGACGTTACAGGAGTTGGGTGGGTAAGTTTAACTGCAGAAACATTCACATGTGAAGAACTAGTTCTTTTTCCAATGTAAGCAGACTCATCCAAAGCAGGCATCCGTTCGAGCAAAGAAGATCTGCATATTAATTAAATAATCAGAAACCAAAAGTCCAAGAACAAGCAAATCGAGTCACATTGAATAATAGTGCCCAAAAGTTAAGTATCCACTTTATTTTCTGATGCCTCTGGATTATACAATTGAATTCAATTGCTCTTTGCTGTAATTCAAGCACAACACTTCCCTTGTGATGAATAATTATCTCTCTTATCCTCCTGTAAATAAACAATTGAAATGTTACAAATAAAAATCAACCATCAATAGTTTCTATAATAGAAAAAAAAAACAAGAAAACTATTTTGCATGATGAGAACAAGCTGCATCATCCATTAAAAATTTGCCAACGGAAGTATCAAAATTTAGAGAATGCAGCTTTAAAAAATTGCCTAATAGAATGAGATGTAAAAATGACTAGGAGTCATGCACACAAAACTTGCTTTAACTAGGCACGCTCAAACTTCATCCAGTGTCTCAACAAACATTGAAAATAATATATTAACAAATAAAATGGATAGAAGAAAAGAACTGACATTTTAACAAAGAATAAACATATGCAAATCCAAAGATAGATTTCCTCAACATGGTAGGCAAAGATTGATAGTTTAAGTGAGGATGCTATGCTTCTTAACTAGTTTGTTTGAATAACTCAACATCAATTACATTTAAATTTAATTGTAAAAAGATTAAAAATCTATTGGCAAAGCAATTCAATATTAGAAAAATGATATAATGGCCTTTTGATTGTATAAAAAAGTAGTCATGACCATTTCTAGAAAAATCAAATAGCATCAAGGAAAATCAAAGAATATATTGCCTTGACAAAATTGAAACCTCAAAATTTATAATTTTCAGACTTAATCTGATTTTAAAGAAAGTGTAAATAAAAGTCTTTTTTTGTAATATCCATACATTTTCATATTTTGGTATTTTATTTTTCATATAGATTCATATGAATCCATTCCTTTTGAGAGAACTTAATAGGAGCACAAAGATAAACCTGTATAAGCATATGCAAATGTGAGCCTTGGTAATAAAAGGTAATTGCATAAAGATTGTTCCTTAATCAAAAACCATGATAATGAGAACGACTGGCATGCATTTGTAGAGCACAGCATGATGTTTGTTACACCTAATATACACATATAGAGAGGTATATGGAAATGTGATAGCATACTGATAGGTCAAATCTTGGTAATAAAAGAAAAGTACAAAGAGAAGATCATAGGGATATACTGAATTCCCAAGTCAAAAATCATGAACTCAGAATAAGGTTTGTTAAACCTAACACAAAAATCATGGTATAGGCAACCAAAATGAAAGCCAAATTGACGATAACTGATAATAAGAGAAAAAGAGGATTGAATCAATTTGATGTAGAAACTTGCTCTGAGGTTGATGTAAAACGAGATGACAGTTTCAAAAGAGCAATCAAACACATTGACTGAGTGGTAATATCTGATAAGTGGTGTTTTAAAGAAGCCTCCAGAACATCAACAGCATGGGAATCTGTTACCTGTAAACAAGACATCATAAAGTGAAATAATACAACTGGAGAAGTAGTTTCTTCTCTTTTTTAGAACAGTAAAATAGGGGAAAAAATAGTAATCAGTTATTCATTAGGATCGGAACTATTTTAATTGATTATGAAAAAAAAAAACTTAAGATAAAAGACAATGTTTGAGGAATTAACAGAATGTAATAATGGATCAAGAATTTTGACAGCTTCATGAAGTTTTCAATTGCAAGAACAAGAAGTTGATTGTTTGGTGCAGCTGATCCTCCTAGATGGCGTATGCATACATATATCTGTGTGTGTGTCCTCATCAATAAGGGAAAAGGACTAATAAATCACAAAATTCTAGTAAATCTAAATCTCATAGTAGATGTCTGTCAGAGTAATTCTTCTCTTGACTCAGAAAGGGCTAATGACCTACAGAATAAGTTCTGCTAACAAATCAGATCTGACGAATCAAATACTCTTATCTAGTTATCAGTGTTACAAAAGTTTAAAAAAATAAGTGTGTGTGTCCATCCTCATCAATAAGGAAAAACGGCTAATAAATCTCAAAGTTCTAGTAAATCTGAATCTCATAGTAGATGTTTGTCAGAGTAATTCTTCTCTTGACTCAGGACTAATGACCTACAGAATAAGTTCTGCCAACAAATCAGATCTGAGGAATCAAATACTCTTATCTAGTTATCAGTGTTACAAAAGTTCAAAAAAATAAGAAAATAATATGTGCATGCAAGATTGCCTCTGACTCAATTTAAGTTGCAACCATTATAACAATCCAACCAGATGAGACAATTGACTCATTAATTTTATTGGGCCTGATAACTTGGTCCAAAATTCTTCAGCCCAAGTTAATAATAGCTCACCCATATAAGCCTATAAACCCTTTTGATTAGCTCACAATTCTAGGATGTAATAATCTTGAGATTGCAGTGAAAACCCATAGTCCAAATAAAATCCCGAGAATAATTTCCATCAATGGCATGTAAAGCCTAATGGCCTCCACCATTAATTACACTGCAGTTTTTCCCAAACACACAATGCCTATGATGTGATGCTAATTATAACAACTTGCCGAGATTAGAAAACTGATAAATTCATTAAATTTGTCGAGTCAAATTGGTCAAAAATGTTTAAACTCAAATTGATAGTTCATCCATCAAATCTTATTAACTCCCAGATTAGCCCACAATTTTACATGTGGAATTAAATTAGAGTGTCACAATCATAATATTAGAGATAATGTTGATCAAGAGACCAATAAATAGATGTGATAAGAAAATAAACTGTATTTTCTAGTGGAATACAGAGAGGTATGAACTTACATTCATTGGATTCTCCACTTCAGACACTTTTATGTTATTAACCAGCAAATCACCATATTCACCAATGCACCATACCGCTACTCGCACTAAACTTCCCTATGGAATAAATCACAATATAAGGAAAACAAAAATGGCTGAAGTCAATATCATGTTAAAAAATAGTTTCACTCACCTGCTCAGGATGATTTTGGAGTGCCTTGTATAGTGATCTGACACAATAGACTTGTATATCAAGGGCATTGCTTATTGTAATTATGAGACTATGCAAGACATCATCTTTAACATAATTCCCAGCCTACAAAAATCATAAATAAATTGCAACTATATTTTGGTGAAAAGGCCTTAATACTGAACCATCTAGTAGTGATTATGAACTCAAATAAGTGATGCAAATCTGAGGTATATTAAACATGAAGTGAATGCTTGCGATGACAAAAATAGTTTTTTAAGTGGGGAAAATTATCCAGCAATACCTGATACCCAACAAGTTTGCATCAAGAATTTGTGTTATCCAAGAGGGAAAATACACCAGCATATTGTAGGTTCTTAAATATTTTGAAGAGAAATATTCTTTTACCAATGTTCAAGACAACAGTTAAATTCTACATGTATGAGATTGACCATAATATCATTATGTACTAATCAATTAGCTTTTGAAACCCATTGTACTTTAAAAGCCTAGGTTTTTCAAGTTAAGAAGTAAGCCAACCAAATAGTTCTATTTGCATGTATACAGTTTAACAATTAATTTAGACTGTAAAAAGAAATGGATGCACTTCTCAGATAATTCAGTATCACTTACAATACATAAAACCTTGAACATCTGGTCAATATACCATTTCTTCTCCTGTGAAAACCTACAAAAAAACATGTGGAGTTCAAAATAGCTTTGTTTTGAAGGATAACTATAATGCTGGCAGAAAAACTACAACCAATCATGATGCCTCTGATGCTAATAACTGCACTCCAATACAAGAGACTGTATGGTGATTCTCAAGTTCTAAGGAGCAGCAAGGCAAGTGATTGATCAATAGAGTTTTCTACTAGCTGCATAAATCTAAATGTACATTAAGTCTTTGTCTTAGTGATCAATATAGAGTTCTTAGCTTCCTTTTTTTCATTTAATTTTTTGAATAGTTTCCTTTAGACAAAGGTGTCCATTTGATTGCCTTTTATGTTGCATGTCATTATGTTGCATGTCAGAGCTTCATGAATGCTCCCTACAACAATTGTTGCCATATAATCACCCTCCAATGAAATTCCGTCACATTGTTGAAAATTCCAATGTAGGTTTACTATCATTTCAGTACTGATGATATCTCTAAAAGGTTCTTTTCAGTTTTGTATCTCCCAAAAAGAGGCAATGAGAAATTTTATCTGATTAATGTGAAAAGTTTATATAGCTAGTACACAAGCCCTTTAAATAACTTTTGCATTATGCTACCATTCATCAGAGTTTTCATTATTCTACTTATTTCAACATATTAAAAAAAAGAAATTGTCCATACTCCATAGTCTATAACTCTATATCTAGAGCCTCTTTGATATAGTCATCCATCATTTACCCTACATCTGGCATCTTTGCTTCCGATACCAAATGTGGAAATAAAGGGCAATTGAAACTTCAGAACGAACAAGCATATAAATTAAGGGAAAACCCTAAAAAGGCTCTTAATTTTTATTTTTATGCAGCCAAAGCATGTTTATCAAAAATTCCCAAATAAAGTCTCCTTATTTGAAGTCACAAAAATAGCCTAGAATTTGCATTGAAATATTCCACTATCGGCTGACCACTAAAGCACTCTAACAGCCAGCTAAAATCATGTCTAGTCAAGGGGGTCTGGGTATTTTACAAATTAGAGCATTTAGAGCGCATATATTTATATGTTATTAGTGGGATTCAAAGTCACAATCTTTGTGGCAAAATTTACAAAAACCGCCAGGGGGTAACTCTGTCAAACTAATTAAAATCAAAATCATATTTTACTCAAAATATTAAAATGTGATTCTAAGCCATGCATATTTTTAATGGCTTGCATTTTTTTCATGTAGGCATAATTCCACTTCAATATATATATTTCTAATGTTTTTACATTTTCAAACTCTGAAATTTTAGGACCATATTTTCAACAAACTGTGGTTTTGTGTCACAAAGCTTTATAATGCATTCCCTTTTGTATCGGCATTACAGCACTTTAATAGATAGTTCTATTCTTTTTGCGCTCTAAAACTGCAAAATGGAAACATAGTTTTGTGCTATAGAGGTATCCAATGGCTTTAATTTTAGTATGTAAGGATCACAACACATCTTATGACATTCTTAGCATTTGCATGTATTTTTTACATTGGGATAATATGGAAGCATATTTTGAGTTTTTTAATCAAACATATTTTAGTATTTATAAGGGTATTATTTTGCCTTTTTGGAAATATATGGTTTTTCATTATCCCAATGTCAAAAATTGCATGCAAACGTTAAGAATGTCATTAGCGATGTGTAATGATGCTCATATAAGAAACAAAAATTAATAGATTCTTTTTATTAGAGAGACATATTATGACCAAAAATTGGTTTATAATTTCAGTGAGATATGACGGTTAAGGTGTAATTATACCAGCATAAAAAGTGAAAGTTGTTAAAAACCTCTATGCAATAAAATCATATTACAAAAATATATATTGACTTTTATTTTCTCATATAGCTATTATTGCACATCACTAATGGCATTTCGAACACTTAATGCTTACATATAAAAACAAATCTCTTTAGCATAGAATTGTGTTTTAACTAAAACATGGTTCCGCATTGTCAAAGGGTAAAAAATATATAAAAATTTTAAATATGTCTTTATTGAGGTGCAATGCCTGCATAAAACATTAAAATACCTTTTTATGACAGAATCATATTTTAGGATGCCTCTTTATTGAGGTGTGATGCCTAAAATATGGTTCTGCACTTTTAGAGCATAAAAAATATTTCAAAAAGTTAAAACAACTTTACCAAATGAAATGGGCCTTCACAAAAAGTAAAAGCAATTAAAAATATTTATTGCATAAATCAATATTTTGAGTAAAGCATAGTTCTATATATAAATATATTCTATGTAATAAGATTATATTAAAAAATTTACTTCCATTGTGATAAATGTCATTAAAAAATTCCTAGTGGTAGTTGTTATTTTTTTGCCGTGGTAGAGGTGTGGGTTCAAATCTCAGCAATAACATACAAACATATAGGCCCTAAAAGGGCCCCCTAGTTCTCTAAAATTCCCTGTTAAGGCTCCCTTTTTTAAGGCTTGATTGGTTGGCTAACCATTGACAGTGGTCATAGGCCAACAGACAACTGAAGGAATATTCATATAAATTTTCTAAACATATTTTGGAACTTCAAATAAAAGGAGCCTTATTTGGGACATTTTGATAAAGGAACTTTGGCAAGGGCAAAAAGAAAATCTAGAGGCTTTCTATGGATTTTGCACTAAGATTAATTCATGATTTAAGATCATTAATGACATAAAGGAAAATAAATACAATTGCATTAAGTTGGAAGGCCTAATCATCAGAACTAATCTCCAAAGAATATTTTTTTAGTGAAGGCTGACATTTTCACTTACTTCTTAACAATTGAACAAATTTTGGCAGTTAGATCACCCTTAAAATCTTGATCACTCACTTCTAGATAACCAATAAGTTCCCTTGTCAAAGGTTTCACATTTGTCTCATTGACTAAAAGAAAAACAAGCTCCAAAGCCCTCTTTCGAATGGAGATATCAATATCCTGAAAAAGATGATACATGAAATATGATGATTTCCAACAGACACATAATAACTACAACAGAAGCTCAAGTTTATCCATGCTATAAGTGAATTTTTATGTGTCTCTACGGAATAGAAAACAAAAAGAAAATATGTTTTCTAGTTTTATAGAAATGCCACCTGTTCATAAAGCACTCCCTACCTTCATGCATTCAAGGATTGTTGATCTGTGCCTCTGCACTGCTTGTGAGTCTACAGTGACCGCCTTCATGAGCATGTTGAGTGCAACATATCTAATAGAAAAAGGGGAAGAAATAGAAGCATTTCTATCAATAGAAATTGAACCTTTTAAGTCAGAGAATTAGTAAGTTGAAATTAACTTCAATTTTCCTCAAATACAAGCAAGAACATTTGAATGGCCGTAATCAAATAAATACTGTTCAGAACAGTAAAAGAAGACTTGCTCTGAATAGTCAGTCAATATTCAAATTTTGAAATTAGAATTAAAGATCCCCAAAAAAAGAAAGTACATAACTAGATCAGTGAGAATATGAAATGCAAAATCAAGCCTAAAAAAGTTTCGTGTTCCCTATTTAAAAATGAAGAACGTATATGGTAGTTTTTTTCACATTTAATGCACTTTTAAATTACAACAAAATGAGTACATATCCATTCAATTCCCCCAATGATCAAACTGTTGTGCGTAATAACATCAAGATTTAGCACATAAACTGGCACAGGTATAGTAATAATTTTGCAATCTATTTGAAATAATAAGTTCAACCTCGCCTTGATAGTTATTTATACTTTCTTAAGCATAGGGATTATATATGTTGGTGAGTAACACTAGTTAATCAGTACCATACAACTATATCTTCTACTGGAACCAAAGACATCTCTTCTCCCATTAGGGACAGAAAAGAGAAAGAACTTCCTACACAAACTCAGGTAGAGATGGTGTAGAGGGAAAGAAAGAAGTGAACTCGAAAAAATGTTAGAACAAGAAGAACTTACAGAAGCTCAAGAAGTTAAAACAATATGAATGTTATTTCCACCAGTGGGAATGGAAAGAAGAAGAGGGCGAATTTCATGCACAAATTTAAGTAAAGATGGCGTAGAGGAAAGAAAGGAATAGTTTCAAAAAATATGACAATAGTAAAGGTAAAGGCACAATATATCTCACAAGAATAACATTGGTATCTTTTTAGAGACAACAACAACAAAGAAAAATGCACTTGAACCGTGAAGATAATTTATCATAGTAAGGACTAAGGAGACAGTAGTGAATAAAGCAAGTGCATCCGTACACCTATAGTGGAAGAAAATATAGCATTTTATGGAAAGATACCGAAGAGAACTTAGCCATGAAGAGTGGAGGATGTTATATGATCGATAAAAGAACATGTGATAATAAGATCACTCCAACAAGAAAGGAGGTCATGCATGTGTAGAAATAAAGTTGCAATTTCAACAAAATGTCAATTCTCTCATCGTGCTGCACCATTTTACTAAGGTGAGTATATGGACATGAGGACTAACGAAGGAAAAACATTACTCAATAGAAATAACTTCAAAAAGTAAGAAAAATATTCCTTAGCGTTGTCATTGAATACAAATGTCAAATCGATTTTTAATATTGGCATAAAAGTGGAAAAGATAGAGAAAAATCTAGAAGGATTTTTTGTTAAAAGACACTCAAGGATAATCATCAATAGAGGTGACAAAATATCTAAAACCAAAGGTAGAACTAAATCAACTTGGAGCAACTCCATCAGTGCATGTGCATCTCTACATAGTGACAAGGGCATAAAGAAGATCTCGGGACTTGAGCCTTTCGATCAAAATCAGGACACAAACAATAATCACTCTTCTCACGCCCAATCAGAAGAAGATGACTCTTCTCTACCCAAAACTAATGGCTGCAAGAATTGGAGGTGGCAGGTAACACGCTCGGTGAGACTAGGACAATAGGGGATAGAGATGACATTGCACTTATCCAAGGAGGAGGATGCAGTCTGCATGGATAGACTGCATGTACAAAAGGCTTCATTGACTGAAAGATGAACACCTGAGAGATATATGAAGACGTGGATGCCAGTTAGGAAGGAACAAGTGGCTGTAATATAATAGAGGAAATTATTCCTCATACAACCATTAGTAGGTAGCCTCCCTCTACTTATATATAAATAGTATTATAAATATGGAATATTACAAATGGAAATTATTCCTCATAGAACCCTTAGTAGGTAGCCTCCCTCTACCGATATATAAATATGATTCTGAATATGGAATATTACAAATAGGCCTCTATATCACACATTTACAAATGGGCTCAATTAGTCAATATGAGCTTTTAAAAGAGGTATAAATGAAGCACCTATAGGTTAAGTTGTTCAGGTAAATATGTAAATTCAAAAAGATATTTACTATCTGAAATAAAGTCTTCCAGATTAAGCAAATTAATTTGACAAGTTGGGCATAATAGCACTTATCCTAAAAAACACTAAGAACTGCCGGTGCTGGTGCCGATGTAGATATTCACAAAATCAATTATAAGAAATTGGAAACAAAGATACCTAATGTTGTTGTCACGATTTGACAAGAATTTGCCCAGAATATTAATTGCAAGAACACGTAAACCACTAGTAGCTTCTATACCCATTATTGTTTCGACGCATTCATATAAAATAGCATTTCCAGCATTTTTGTGTGAGTCAGTTCTTGTTGCAACCTACAACAGTAATGATATAGGACAATCAGATTTTGAGTGATTGCATACGTCAGACAAGATATTCAATCAGAAAGATGAATTAGGATTAAGCACAACTACAACTTGTTATAGCTCGATATGTAAATGATTAAAGCAAATAATATTTATATGCCAAATGGTGGATGAAGAAAACAAACACAAAGCTTGAAAATGGTAGAGTTATATCTTAATGCACTTTACCATAGAATATTTATTTAGAAAGCCCAAAGAAATATTAGAATATATCTCCTATTATTGGAATATATCTCTTATTATTGTGCATTACCTTTTGTATATTCTGTTTAATTTATCTCGTATAATTCCTTATCTGTTAGGATTATATTTTGTATAAAAACTTGTCCAGTATTCATTCTTGAGATATATGAAATGATATTCTCTCAATAGTTTCTACATGATATCATAGCATCTTGGGCCACGCCACTAAACCTAACCCTAGCTAGCCGCCACCGTCGCCACCCCTTTTTTTTTCCGATGACCCTATGGCCTGCTACTTCTCCTGCTCTTCCGATCTCCTTTAACATTGCTACTCATCCACCCTTGAAGCTCACCTCCTCCAATTATCTCTCATGGCGTCTGCAATACACGACCCTTCTCACTAGTCATGATCTACTTGGATTTATTGATGGCTCCCATCCATGTCCGGCTAAATTCAACACTGTCTCCAATGTTCAAACGGCTAATCCTGTGTATCTCCCATGGATCCGCCAAGATCAACTCATATTAAACGTTATCATTGGATCACTATCTCCGTCCTTGATCCAGTTTATTGCGACTGCACCAACATCTATCGAAGCCTGGAACACTCTTGCTCTCCTATGGCAAACCCTCTCGTGGTCGCATCACACAACTAAAAACACAACTTCACAATCCTGTCAAAGGTTCTCAATCCATCACTGAGTTTGTGCAGTTTATTAAATCAAAGGAGAATGAACTTGCTCTCTCGGGACACTGCCATCTCGTTTGAGGAGTTACATGAAAAGCTCCTCAATGATAAAGTTCATTTCACTGCCCGCCAGGATACTCAAGTCACTCTTCCGGCCGCCACTTATCTTTCTGCCCAATCTACTGGTCCTATCGCCGGTCGGCACCTGCACCGACACAGCAGCCCACTGTCGTGTGCTACTCTAGCTTCGCACCCTCTCAGGAACCATAGCAGCCACACCAATCGCCTTTAGGCCAGCGTGCACCTCGCCCATATCTTGGGCGATGTCAGCTTTGCAGTCGTCAGGGCCACTCTACTAGGAGCTGCCCGGATTTTGAGTATCTGTCAAATACAACCTAAGAGCCTAATTCTCCGCGTCCTCACCCTGTCTCTGGACCATCTGCTTTCCATGCCGCTGCTTACTCATTAGCGTAACCCTCTCACTCTGACTGGATTCTTGACTCTGATGTCACTCATCATGTCACTTCTGATCTCACCAATCTCTCCATGCATACTCCATACGTTGGCTCTGATGGTGTTATTGTTGGTAATGGTGTTGGTCTTCCCATCACTTACACATTTTGACTCTTACCACCCTCTAATTCATGTTCCTTAAAGTTCCCTCGCACCCTCTGTGTTCCCTCGATCAATAAGAATCTTTTGTCTGTTTCTCAACTTTGCAAATCTAATTTTGTCATTGTTGTTTTTTCTTCCTCTGCTTTTCAAGTGAAGAATGCATGCACTAGGGCATTCCTTCATTAGTGTCCACTTAAAGGCGGTATCTATTCCTGGCTTGCCTCCATGCTTTCTTCACCACTGGCTCTCTCTTCCTCTGTTGTGTCTGCCTGTCTAGCAAGTCACCCATCTGATTGAGTCTTACGTCAGTTAGTTGCGTCTAAGTCATTGTCGTCTTTTACTTCTCCATTGCATCATTTCAATTGCAATTCTTGCCAGTGCAATAAAAATCACAAGTTATTGTCTCATAACTCTTCTCTTGTTTCACAATTTCCATTTAATTTAATTTTTTCAAATGTCCTTCATGTCTTTTGTTGCTTTAAATCTCTTGTGGATAAACGATTTAATCGCCATATTATCACTCTGTACACTGACAAGATGATGAATTCCTTGCACTCAAAGAATTTCTTGGTTTGCATGGAATTTCTCACCTGACTACTCCTTCGCGCACTCCTTAGCATAATGGCTTCTCTGAACGTCAGCATTGCTATGTTGTCGAAACTAATCTTGCGCTTCCCCACCATGCATCTGTCTCTGCCCAATTTTACCCATTTGTCTTTGCCACGACGGTCTATCTCATTAATAGGTTACCTAAGCGCAATCTTTTCTACAAATCCTTCTTTGAAAATCTTTTTGCTGCATTACCAAATCTTTCCAAGCTTTGCATTTTTTGGCTGTCTCTGCTATCCTGGGCTTCGCCCATATGCTCCACATAAACTTATGATCCGTTCTTTCCCTGTGTTTTCCTTAGTTACTCCCTGACTCAAAGTGCCTATTTGTGTTATGAGTCATCTTCTAGAAAAAATTTTGTTTCGCATCATGTTGTCTTTGTTGAGTCTGAGTTTTCTTTCACTAATGGTGACTCTGGTGGGTTCTCTCCTAAAGTGATGTCTAGCATGCCTTTGGAGGATTCCCCGTCTAGCAACTCTTCACCTCTTTACTCATTTGTACCGTTATCCATACTTACACTCTCTTACCAGCCTAACCCGACACACTCTACACCTAATTCTACGGCCAAACCCCCTCCCACCTTGTTGGACCCTGGCCTCGGTCCTCATCCCATGGTCACCCATTCCAAAAATAATATCTTCAAGCCTAACCCTCGCTTTGGCCTCACTAACATTACTCTATCTGAGCCCACCACACAGCTCTTAAGGATCCCCACTAGCGTACAACTATGTCGGAGGAATTTGCTGCTATTCTTAGTAATAGCACCTGGGATCCTATTCCATCTGACATCCATTATAATGTAGTTGGCTGCAAATGGGTGTTTCGAATTAAACAAAAGTATGATGGCACTATTGATCGCTACAATGCTCGTCTAGTTGATAAAGGGTTTCATCAGCGCCTAGGGTCTTGACTATACTGACACTTTCAGTCCTGTGGCAAAATTGACTACGGGTCATATTCTACTATCCCATGCAGTTTCCAATGGGTGGTCTTTTTGTCAGATGGATGCAGTTGGATGTCTGTGTTTATATGGCTTAGCCTCTTGGGTTTGTTGACTCTATTTTTCCCTCTCATATGTGCAAGTTAAACAAAGCAATTTATGGTCTTAAGTAGGCATCAAGTGCCTAGTACACTGCGCTTCGTAATTTTTACTTAGTGTCAGGTTCATTGGCTCTCGTGCTGACACATCTCTATTTATTTTCTGTTCTGGCAATATTACTATGTATCTCCTTGTTTATGTTGATGATTTGATTCTCACAGTTTCATTGATCAATTGAGTATTTGGTTCTCTGTCAAGGATATGAGTTCCTTGTCTTATTTTCTAGGTGTTGAAATTGATTCTTATGCAGGGGCCTTTATCTTTCTTAGAAAAAGTATCTCCTTGACATTCTTACCAAGACCAACATGGCCTGTTCAATTGCCTCTCACCACATCTCCTGCGTTGCGCCTTACAGATGGCTCTCCCCCTGCGGACGCAACCTTGTATCGTCAAACGGTTGGCAGTCTGCAATATCTTTCATTTACTCGTCCGGATATTGCCGTTGTTGTCAACAAACTATCTCAGTTTATACACTCTCCTTCATCTCTACACTGGGGGCCATCAAACGCCTATTGCACTACCTTAATGGTACGCATTCCTACAGTATTCAGCATCGCTCCCCTTCCTTACATGTCTATTGCGATGCAGATTAGTCTGGTGATGTTGATGATCGCACATCCACGGGTGCTTATACTGTTTTTTTGTCCCAATCTAATCTCGTGGAGCTCCAAAAAGCATGGCTATGTTGCTCATATGTTGCTTGCTTATCTACTAAGGCTGAATATCGAGTCGTCGTCTCTATAGCCATGGAGTTGCAATGGGTTCAATCCCTTCTTCTTGAACTTGGTGTTACCCTTGCACCTTCGCAAGTCTCTATATACTGTGACAACATTGGTGCCACTTATGTGTCAATCCTGTGTTTCATTCTCGCATGAAGCACATTGCTCTAGATTATCATTTTGTTCGTGAACTGATTCGAAGTAACAAAGTTTGTATCTCTCATATCATGTCCTCTGACCAATTGGTTGATGCTTCATCTGCTATGTTCCAAGATTGGTGTCTGTACGCGTCCACCATCTTAAGGGGGACCTTTTGGAATATATCTCCTATTATTGTGCATTACCTTTTGTATATTCTATTTCCTTTATCTCATATAATTCTTTATCTGTTAGGTTTGTATTTTGGATATAAACTTATCCTGTATTCATTCTTGAGATATATGAAAGTATATTCTCTCAATAGTTTCTACAAGAAATACAAGAAGTATTTACTATATAAGTGCACAAATCAAAGATTGTTAACTTGCATTAACAATAAAATTGGCATGTCTTTGCAGTTGGCAATTTTGAGGATCTAACAAAATGCTTTTTATAAAAATATGGATTTTAAAATTTTCAAAGATCATAAATGTAATATGGAATTTATGCATTAGATTTTAAGGTGTCTTCAAGGTACTGAGCAAGAATAATTCACACTTAAGAAATAATTAGGTTACTTGAAAATAGACCTGAGCAAGAATGTCGATCATATATTCACTACATTCAGCATCTCCTTGGCCCAACAAGCGCATCAACTTAAGAATTCGGATTTGCAAGAAAGGATCCATAACCCCAGCAATCTCATACTCAGGTGTATATGAACTGTTGGATAGTTCCTTCAAAATTTGAACCAAACCCTCTATGCAGCTCTATAATCAAAGATGAGATAGTTTCAAAGCAGAACTTGAAGCAAACTAGCTAGTTGTTTCAATTTAAAATGATAAAAAAACATAACATAAAATAGAATAAAGATGAAAACTAAGAATAATAGTGCCAATTAAAAGTACAAACTACAGGACTAAAAAGAAGGTGCATCTAATCTGAGGATATTTAATGAAACACTGAATGGCTGGATCACAGCATCAGATGAGTCTAAAATGAACATAATTTAATTAAGCTAAGATACAAATACTCTTCTCAATTGGAAGAAAAAAACATGTAAATATTCTCAAAGTAAAAACAGAAAGCATTACCATAATTTTAAAGTCAATAATAAAAAGTTTGCAACGATCACAGATATTTATTTTGAAACTCCAATTTGGTTCAACATGGAGACTTGTGGACTAAGGAAGAAGCTTTATCTAAGCTTAGATGAAGTACTATTAGTGTGGGATTAAGCATTGAAGTAATTTTACTTGAATGGTTGGATTTGACAAAGTTAATTTGTCAATCTATACCAATTGTTACACATTATATGAAAGCACAACTAATCCTAGACATAATGAGATATCTGAAATGGATTGATTGTGATGGTGGAGAACAATTGAACCTTACGTATAAGAGGAATCCATTATATGGTTCGAGCTGAGAAACCCAATCAAGCTAAGTAAAAACTATGGTTTGATTTGATTTTTTACCAAACCGAATTTATTTTTGAAATATTAGAAAATATTTGACATTGAAATTATTTTTCATAACAAATTTTGAAGAAAAAAATTTATGTCGAATTCATAGTGAACATTTGGTTAAAATTTTGTTCTATAAAATTTTTCAGTTTAATATAAAAATTTAAAGACTATTATGCTTAATGCAAATTTGGTTCAAGTCAAACCAAATTGGCAATTTTGATTTGGTCAATTTGATTTATGTGCTCGCTTGATTTGATTTGGCTTGTCAATATAAAATTTTGTTAAATTTAATTCAATTTGGCTCGGTCCAATTGGGCTTGAACTAAACAGACAACCATATCGCATGGTTCCTGATAAAGGAGATTTTGGACTGAATTAGAATTTAGAATGTGGGTCTTGACAAGATCGTCAAATCTTAAGATATTGTGAAATTTCAATTTAGTACTTATTATAGTTGTGGGTTTATAATCCTGGATAGGGTAATTACTATTGCCTTAGTTTTAAGAATTCTTTAGCAGTGATGGATCAAACAAAGTTAATGGATTAGTTCTCTCATTTGGGTATGTTATTATTCTATTGGTGATTTGATTAATTTTTGGGGCTAGTCATTAGTTTCTTAGGTGAAGCTGTGATTCTATTGTGAATCTGCTAGGCATCACCTGAGTGAATTGTTCATGAATCTGCCCATGCTTGGTATTTCAGAACTAAATTAATACAACCTGTATAACCATTAATGACTGTGCTATTAGCCCCCATGGGCTGGCGTAGTTGGTTCATGCAAGGGTGTTGTTATCAATAGGCCTGGGTTGATTCTGCAAGGGTGTTGTTATCAATAGGCCTGGGTTGATTCTCAACTGGTGTGGAATGTCCCACTGGTTGCCTCAACCCCTCCTTGCATGCGCTGTTGTTGTTGAGCGAAGCCCCCGTGATTTACCTCCCTCCAAACAGTGGGGGTCACCTAGAGGAGTCGCCGAGTGACGGTTTCACCTTTGCTATTTTAATTACTGGCTTGTAGTGTTCAAGTGCAGATCTGGTAGGTATTGCTATAGTGAAATGGTCATGAATCTCAATATGAGTTCAAAATGTTCAACCTACACTTTTGCTGTTTCTGAAAAAAAAATATATATATGAGAACATCACATCTGAGGTAAATATTGTGACTCAAATATCCTAATTGATTCAATTTATAAAATTATGGAAAGTATACTATATGTCTACCTAATAAGGTTAATAAATTAGATCTTAAACGATAAATTTATTTCAACATCTTTTGAAATCTGAACAAGTAAAGGATACAGTTTTTTTTTGCCATTATTAGCATATATTTACCTATTTCCCACACATATTTTGCATTCACACCTTCCTTAATTTATTATTATACTTTAATACTTTAGTATGAAGAGCTTAAATAAATAGAACAGTTAGATGCTTATGCAACAGCATACAGTCCTTTTCAAATACTTATCCCAAAAACTGACATACTCTAATACTAGTTTGAGTTTCTTGCAATAACAAGTGGTACCTTCCTCAAATGCTCAAGGGGAATATCACTGACTTTACATAAAGTGATACAAAGCTGAACAGCTGATATCAAGACTCCATGATGCTTTTCTTTCAACAGAGAAGCTGCAGGAATCATTAAGTTTTCTGCCAAATCTGGAACTTTTCTTATTATCCTGACAGTGCACAAGGCAGCCTATCAAACAAGAAAACAGCTCAACGTGACTACAAAATAAGGGAACTTGAGTAGAAATCCTAAAAGAGAACTGTTCAAAAATTTCATAAAATTTTAAGGTATTAAATTTTTGAGATAATACTCATACTTCCAACCTATGAAACAATGTCATCAACATACTGATATGCAGAGGAAAACTTTGTTAACAGAACCCAGTCAATCTTATACTTTATTACAAAAAGAAGATAAAGAAGAATCAACAAATATAAATCAAATGAGAATGAAAAAGAATAATATACAGAGCATATAGTCATTGTGATAGGGTGATAGCTCTCAACAAAGAAGATTATGAAAACAAATAGACTCCAAGATGAAAATTTAGGCAACTTGTCCTCTATGATTTTTTTTTTTAGTTTTAAAATTCAAATCTTGTAGTTACAACGAAAAGGCAAAAGTTTAATTGAAACAGACAGTGCACCTTTTTTTTAATATCTAGGTCTCTACTTAAAAAGAGCCTTTGCACTTCTGGTTCAAGATCCCTTGCCATTTCTGCAGAACATATGTTCCCTAAAGCACAAAGAGCAAGACCCACAATATAATGATTCGAGTGATTGAGATCTCTGAATGTGTCAAGTCAAAAGAACAAATATTTTGAAAGTGACTTGAAAAATCCAGATAGAGATAATAGAGCTTGCTCAACAACTAAAGAATTCAGTGTGTTATATACTGAAGATGATGATGGATACTGTTTCAAGGAATTTGTAACTAGCATAAGTACTTCCTGTCTTTCATCCAGAAGCAGCATAAGGCCCAAATAGCCAATCCGTTTCTCAGGAAAACCAACAGCAGCAATCAGTTTGAGACACTCCAGTTGACCGAAATGAGTAGGATAGCCAAGCATGTGAATAAACATAAGTTTAGCAAGATTACGGTGCCTAAAAAATTGGTCATTTTCATTGATTGAAGAACGTATAGCAGCACATTCCTTTCTGACAACTGCACGCTCTTCTGCTGCAGTTTTGCAAGCACGTACAGCTCGAATCAGATCCCTGCAACAAAAGTTTTAAAATGTACAAAAGAAAACAATCAAGATCATTTGAATTTAAATCAGAAAATCAAATTTTTATAAAATATAAATACAATTTTAACAAAATGGCAAGCAACAATCGGCGTTTAAGTCCATCGATCCATCTTGAGTGACAGATTTAAAAATAAAATATGATCCCTGCAGTGAAGGCAATTCTTCCCTTGACATTGTTTTTGCTTGAACTTGACCACTACGTAAACAAGAATAAACCCTAAACCATATATGAATGTTATCCCACCATTAAACTAAGATAATGAAGAATCCTATGGGGAAAACCTCACCTATGCTTTTACTTGAATTTGATCACTAGGGGAAAAGGAATACTATTATGTTTATTGAAAGTCATGATTTCCAGCCATTTGGGCTCAACCACATGAATCTATTCATATCCTGTAACCAAACTGAGAACCTTCAGAGTATTGGATTGAGACCAATTTAAGTCTTAAGCATGGCATTATACCAATGTGCTTATTTGCTTATTCTGTATTTTGTTAGTTTATTACTCAGTTAGTGAGATGAGAATTTCCACCATATTGCCTCACATTGAGAAAGTTTCACATTTCTAGGTAAATTAGGGTTGATTCATTAAACGCCTTGAGATGGAGGATCATTCCACCTACTTAAAGTTGACTTTATAGGATGTCTCAGTTGTATAATAGAAGATATCAAAGCATCCTCAATGCCAACACAGGTATGTCCAAAAAGATTAAAATTCTACCCATTAGCACTAATCAAGTTATTCAAAACTCCAGCCAAAAAGTAATGCTTTCCTCCTTTGCTGATACTTTGTGGCAATGCAATCAGCCAATTGAAGAAAACAAAAGAAAGCACAATATACTGGACGATATATAATTTGATTAGTACCAACATATTTATCTAAAGTAAGTCTTCCAATTGTGAAACCGAGATTTTAAGCATTATAAACCTTCCATATCGTTAGGTCTCTATCTTTGTAGAGCCCATCTTATGAGGAACATATGCTTGAACCAAAGCTAAACTAAAAAGTACCAGTTAGTGTATGGAAACTGGAAATGCTAAGACCTCAAGTTTATATCACACCAATGAACAGGAATCCACTTATGAAGTTGAATCGTGCCACAACACCAAGATTGTCTCAACCTTGGCGCCATTCTACAAAGCAAGGCAGCATAATCGATAATCTTTAGAGAACCTACCAGTTGTTTGTATTACGCATTAAGATCAAATCTGTTGAATTCTTGGGTCAACTAGTAGGGACTGAAGGTGATTAGAATCGACCAAAACATAACAAACAAAAACAAAACAAACAAAAATTTGGAAACTGAGGATTTAAAGGGTCGACGACTGACCTCAACCGCGATGGCGAGGAAAACGGATTCATTGTAAAATCCACCAAGATTTCCCAACATGAGAAGAAGGAATCGGTGAGGAAAGCAAAAGCACTGAGAGAGTTTGGAAGATCGCAAGAGAGAGAGAGAGAGACGGTGGGGAGAGGAGCAGGAGGAAGAGTCGGATCTGAGAGAGAGACCAGAATCGAACACTACTTTTTTTTTCCTTATAAATTTCGAGGGAAAATCATAGCATATTTTTCAGATTGTTAACCAAAAAAATAAAAAAAAAGCTAATTCTTTATTAATAATCCTTTCAAGCAACTCCTTTATAAAATTAATTGTACGGTTGCTCCAATTTAATTTAGCTTAAATTAATCTCCAATTAAATCCCAATTTTTCTCATGTAAATTTGATAAATTTTTTGCACCTTTTATTCATTAAAAAAAAATAGCATTCACACCTCATTCATACATTGACACGTTCATAAATCATAAGTGTATAGGATCAAGCGAGTTAATCTTATAAACATCATATTTTCAATCGTAAGTTAAGTTTTAAACATATGCTCCAATAAAATTATAATGTCTATCAAAAAACATATAAATATATTTGATACTAAATGTAAATGCATTAAATTGAATATTAAATTACAAACCTTTTAATGAGCAAGAGACTACATCAAAACTTAACACCAGCTAAGTTATCCATCAAATATTAAAATTTTCATGAAGTTCTATTAACGGCGTAAATGACTTAAGTCGCTCATGAGTTATTCGAGTTTTAGTTCATGAGCTCACGATCATATTCATTTAGAAACTCGTGAACATGTTCGTTAAAAGGTTCACAAACAATTATGCTCGTTTAACTTTTAGACGAGTCATTTTTGAACTGAGTTAAAACAAAGCTCTTTTAACTTTTAAATAAGTCATTTTCGAACGAAGCTCGGGCTATTCATGAACTATTTAATTTTATTACGAGTCAAGTTGAACTTGAGCTTAAGATTTAAAATTTTAATCAAATTCAAGCTCAAACTTAGTTAAAATAAACTGAGCTCGAGCTGCTCGAGTCTCTTACTGTTGAACTCAGTTAATTTCCATCCTTACTTACATCCATTCAATGAATATTTTGCTATTTTACTGAAATTCATTCCACACTCATGTAATCGTTCCAATTAAATGAGTCAGGCAATGATAAGTGGTAAAAGAATAAAATAAATAAATGGTTCCAAGGACAGCATATTATGTTGGCTCTCGATTGGCTGTGATAGTAAAATAGTTAAAAGGGGAATTTTGAAGAGTAGTAGAACTGTTCTTTAAGTCTAAAAAAAACGATGAATGACCACATCCAACAAATACAAAACGAATACGATTAATGATAATATTTCGCTCAAATTACTGTTTATATGACACTTATCAATCTCTGAACGCGCCACAGTCTGTAGAAATTAGTGGCAATAGATCATCATGAAAGTAATATGAGAACTTGTGACAAAACTGCCTTCAGTTCATGAAGCTTTTGCTGCATTTTTAGTGCACAAACAAAGGGGAAACCTTTGGAATGTGTTCAGTCATGAGGATAGGCAAGGAAGAAAGCCATATCACTTGATGATAATTAAGCAGAATAAATCTGCCATTGGAAGACCATCCGGATGTACAGATTCCATTAGTCGAAGATGAATCGAATAAATTGTGTCAGACAGTTAAAACTCTCAACTCAGCCCGTCGAAGAAAACCTGACTATGCTGTTGGTCTATATGATTTTGAGTTGAAAAGGAAGAAATACTGCGCAACAACCTAATAACTTCACTGGAATCTTCAACGTAGTATTTTGCTTTGCTTGGCTTTTGACCAACTGTGCAGGCAAACACTTTAGGAACTGAGGGAAACTGATCGCTTGAAGTTGTACAGTTGATACTTTCAAACATGTCTTCATCGGATCGGTCGTCCCCGATGCACAGCACGAAATCTGGGGGCTTTCCACTCTTGGTCAGAGACCCAATAAGCTTCTCGACTGCCACACCTTTACTCACTCCCTGCACACGATATGTTTCTTGTCAGTTCCTATATACAGCAAGAGATCAAGCAACCAATAAGTCGACTGGCCAACATTAAAACACACCTGCGGTTTTACTTCAACAATATGCTGACCCCTCTTGACGACCACTGGTTCATTTGCCAGAACACTATCAAGATGATCTAGCAGCTCTTTGGCTTGGCACGAACCAAAGTCGGGATCTGCATACTGATGATGCCAGACAATTGCACTCTCCTTTGGTTCTACATAAGAGCCGTCTGTAGTCTCAGTGTACAATTGTATTACAGGTTGTGCGATCTTCATCCAATCCAAGACAGCAGGAACTGAGCTTGATTCCCACTTGGCATCCTTTTTCCACCTAATGATTATAATAAGACCAGATAGTAAAGGGGACAAACATTATAAATTGCAAATTAAGTAGCATGAGGGGCTTTCAAATATGTACCTGATGAAATAGCCATGTTCAGCAGCTATTCCCAGGTTTTCACATGAAGAAAACCAATTGCCAAGAGAATCTCTGCCTCTCCCACTTACAAGAAATACAGTATTATTTGGATCACTACATAAGCTGTTCAGGATAGATAAGATTTCTTGGCTTGGAGTTTTGTTAACGGATGCTTCAGGCATAATGGTGCCATCATAGTCCAAAAATATAGTCCGACTGCAAGTGTTTTCGTAGGCTGATTTAATATGGTTTAAAGTCAATTTTCTAAAATTTGGCGAAAGGAAAAGGACCCGGAAATTTAAGCCAAGGCCAAGAGCCCAACACCTTCGACTGTAATGGTCCTTGCATGCTCTCTCCAGATCGTGTGAAAAACTGCTAGCCCAGTAAGAAACATGATGCGAATTGACATACCGATAATGCTTTTCATGGCGCAACTGTTTTTCTGAATCTTCTAACTTCAGTGATTGATACAGAGCATCACAAACATCCTCTACACTCCAAGGGTTCACCCTAAAAGCTCCACTAAGTGATGGAGAGCAACCGACAAACTCGGATACAATAAGTGTGCTTGCATGGGGACAGCCAATTTTGATGCATCTACTCTCATCCATTTTCTCGGTTCCCTGCCTACAAACTACATACTCATAAGAAACTAAGTTCATTCCATCCCTCACTGCATTAACAATGCAGCATTCAGCTGCCACATAAAAAGCAATTTTTTCATGGAAAGGCATAGGCTGGTCGGTAAGTACCACTGGCTCGTAGCCTGGAGTGCCATATGAATCATTTATCCTTTTAGCGATAGTTATTGCTTCCTCACTTGCTTCTTTCACATCTCTCCCTGTGCTTCTAGCAGGATTCACAATCTGCACAAGGACAATATTGCCTCTAAGAGTAGGACTCCTCTCCAGTAAGAGCTCAAATGCTAACAACTTCAGGCTAATGCCTTTAAATATATCCATGTCATCCACACCAAGTAACAATTTCTTCCCCTTGAATTTTTCCTCAATCTCGTGAACTTTTGAAATGGTATTAGGATGATTGAGTAAAGAATGAAGTCGGCCAATGTGAACACCCACTGAGAGAATCTTGATGCTCACAGTACGACCATAGTATTCAAGTCCAATATGACCACGTTTTGACTCGTAATTTAGTCCCAACATCCTGCTACAACAAGACAAGAAGTGCCGTGCATAATCAAATGTCTGGAAGCCAATTAAATCGGCATTAAGCAATGCCTTGAGTATCTCATCTCTGACTGGTAATGTTCGGTATATCTCAGAAGAGGGAAATGGGCTATGAAGGAAGAAACCAATCTTTGCCCGGTTTAGTCGTCTCCTTAAGAATGTTGGAAGAAGCATAAGGTGATAATCATGGATCCATACACAGTCATTGTCTGAGTTAATTACCTCCAAAACCTTATCTGCAAATTTTTTGTTTGCTGAAATATAAGCTTGAAAAAGAGAACGGTCAAAGAGATCACTCTTATGAAGGGAGATAGGAAGCATGTAATGGAAAAGAGGCCAAAGTTGCTGCTTGCAGAATCCATGGTAGTGCCTCTTAAAGAGATCAGGAGGGAGGAATGTCGGCATGCACTTATAGTCGGCCAGAAGCTTCTGGGAAATTTCTTCTTGCTCGCTTATGTCTATCTCAGCCTTGAGATTTCCTACATATATGACTTCAGTATCAGAAGAAAAACCATCTTTGAGCTGAAATAAAATTGAGTCATCATCCCATGCGAAACACCATTGTCCAGTTTTTTGATCTTTCACAGAGTTCAGTGGAAGGAAATTGGCTACAATGATTTTGCGGTTCCGAATTGATAGTTTAGGAGAATATAAATCTTCTTCAGTACTTGTTCCATCCATGTCGTTTATGATTCCTACAGTTGTCATCACTCTAGAAAGTGACTTGATAGTATCAAAATCTATTGTATTATCAGACCCCAATTCAAAAAGGTTGGCACATGATTTTGACAACATTTTTCTCAATGCCCTATGAATTTCAATGAATGATAGCAAAGGAAAAAAAGAGCTCTCAATTACAAATACTGCCCCAAAATTCTTCCAGAATTCATATACAGGAATCCTAGGAATTGAAACTGTGAAACAAACAGAAGACATATCAGAAACCATTAAACACTTGGTCCAGTAGGCTCGTAAAGGATGCATATTAAAAGCTACAAGTAGTTAAAAGTTTAAATAATACACATCATACATATCACATATGACATATTATCAAGTATATATCAACAGAACATTACAGATTCAAAACATTTTTCATAATTTGAAACCTTCAGAGTTTTGCATGCATAAAATAAATTGTTAAATAATGTTAATAAAAAAATAAGAAAATATATTTTATTTCAAATATGAAGATTGAATATGTGTATAATAAATTAATGGATCTAACAATAGATGGGATTAATAGACATGTCAATGTTTACTAACTATATCACAATTTAAATGTGGAGAAAACATACAAGTGTATAGATAAAATGTACAAGAATTTGACAGATTGAACAGTCTATGCAATTACATGAGAAACATAGAAAGATACAATACAGAAAATAAGGAATCACAATAATTGACTATTGAATTTTCATCAAGTATGATTCTCTGTACTTGAAGCAGAGATATGATACATCAAATAAAGAGTAAGTTAGAGAATTTATGCATGAAGTAACTTGGAAGAACAAGATGGCTATATCATTGTTTATTTACAGAATACCATTAAGACTCCCAAAATGGATAATACTTCAAAAGAATTCTGTATGGATCTTTATAATGTTGGTAGATCATTAACCACTCTATGACTGTATCAGTCCTATTCATTATTGAAAAGAAAATGATAAAAAAAACAAAAATATATATCACAAATTGCAGCTATAAAATTCAGTGAGAAGACAAGTTAGAATAAGCAACGTGAAACTGGATGATGACTAATCCAAGAAACTGGATGATGTTTAATCCATGGAAAAGTCTGGCAAGAAAAATATTGAGTAGCCAGACACACACATCAATCATCATTTTAAATTTATATAGACAAGGGATCTTTCAAGGAGAAAGAGAGAGAGTGTGTAAAAGCATATATTACAAGATGTTAATATTCAGTTTTCTTACAGTCTCGCCGTTGTTTCAACTTTATCAAAACCAGATCCACCAGAGCAATTCAGCAACTATTTCATTGACTTTGATAGATCCAGAGGTTGGGGATTTCTGATTGTTGCAAACAGTTATTTCCCTTTTTTGTGGATATATAATGGTGGGAATTGGTCGGTGTAGTCCATCGACCTATAAATACATTTGGAATCTCATAAGAAGACATGCAATCTTCTAATTCACCCTCAATTCTATTGCAGAAGTCATTTAGTCATTCCCTCCTGATTGAAATCTGACTAAGCATATGAAGGGCACACAAGAAGTCACAAAATCATTGGTGTCAGTAGATTGCACAAAACTAATTTGGGGAAAAGGTACTTGTTTGGTAAATTTAGAAGTATAATACGCACTCTGATAATTCTGAAAAGCTAAATGAGAGCTTTAGTAAAATGAAGTTGTAATTTTAAAGAAAACAAGTTTTCATCAGATAAGCCTTTCTAAGATTAAAGAAACTTCTGTCATGTGCTAACACAGTGGACAGCCTGTGAAACTATTTTAGGATAAGGATCAATAAAATTAGGGGAAAAAAAAACAAGAGAGCACGCAAAAGCTGTTTCCAAATGTACAACGCCAAAGTCAACATAATTTATTACGTCTGTTTCCAAATAAAGTCGCCTCATCTATCCATATGATGACTAGGACAAAAAAAAAAGCCAAAACAACAATATTCGCAGACAAACAAAAAAAAAATGAAGCAAAATCCGACCTTTATAGGTACCTCTCAGTCCCTCGTCGCGTATGCATAAACAGTGTTGGCGACGTATAAAATTCGCCTTTCGAAAAAAAATACGACAAATTCGACCAACCCAGAAACAAACCCTCGTCGTACGGGATCGACGAAATACAACCAGGCAAATCCTCCAAACCCAATCTTCCGATCCATCAATCCACAATCAACAAACTTCCTCAACCGCTCACAACCCACACGCCGGTCATCCGGAACCAAATGTTACAAACATCGGAATCACCGAATCCAACCGCAAAAGCACTAAAATAAAATAAAATAAATCCACAAACACGCACCTCCAGCCTTACGAAGGAGGGCCTCGGAGAAGGAGACCCAGACACGCACAAACGCCTCGTCGGCGTATTTAAAAAGCTTGACAGATCGTTCCTCTCGCTCGCTCTCCGCTTCGATTCGAGACGGCGACAAAGCGGACGGCAGACCAGTTGTGAAGAGAGGGGAGATGGAAACGTTCGGTAAGGAAGGGGATCGAGATGGACGGCATTAATTCTCGCCTTTATTGTTCTTATAGCGCTCCTTGCCATGCTTCCCCTTTTCTTTATCCATTTATTTAATTTTATTTATTTACTACTAAATTTTTCATTCCTGTTAATTAATTAGTCCACCTGTGTCCCCACTATTTACAATATTGCCACCAGGCCGTTATTCAA
>JBBPFQ010000002.1:3039057-3052165 GCA_037974815.1 Kaempferia elegans
CTTTCAAAATTTATCAAAACTATATTCTACTCATAATTTGGTGCTCAAAATATCGTGGTTTGCTTCAACTTTGTCAAAAATCACACCTTAAAGTGGCTTTGATCAAAAGTGCTTCACCTTAAAGATACATTATTCCAAGCGATGAGTAGTTTTGATCAAAATTACTCTAAAGTGGTATAGTGTTAGTCAAAACTATTTTTAAGTGGTTAAAATTGCTCCACATACATTGTTCTAAAAACTCAAAACAATTTTGGTCAAAATTGTTTAAAGTGATTCAATTTTGATCAAAGATGTTCAAGATAGAGCACAGAGATATTTACGGCATCAAATTATAGATGAGGTATTGTTTTGATACATTTTAAAAGAAGTATGCCTTTGTCTTTTTTTTTTTTTTAGTAATCCAACCCAACCGATTAATCCATGAGGTGACAGGTCCAGCTTTATATATAAAAGTGTTTCATCGGTACCAAATTGAAATTGTTCAATGAGAAAAAAAAAATGGTAGCAAAAGCTTAAGGGCAGGACCAATTAAGTTACTTCAATGCACTTCTGAGTAATTTAATTCTGTTTATGCAATCATGATGAGCCTAACTAAAGGAGAGATGACAAATTTGTTTAAGAAGAAGTGCAAGTTAGAAGGCCCTTCAAGGCTCGAAAGAAGCCTGGGCTATATACCTGTTGCACTTTCCAATATGTTCATTTGTTTTAGTTGGTCAAAAAAGAAAGTTTAATTGTCGGAAAAGCAGATCTCGGATCCTTATAAAGATCACCCGTCACTTTCATGCATCATTTTCACCTTTCTTTTCCTTTTATAATTCAAATGACTCAATTCCACCGATTAATATTAGAGGTAAATAATCTTCTCTTTATATCTTATATATTCATATAACGAATAGAACTAAACAGATTACTATCCGATAGATTTTTATTATATGAAAAAAAAGTACAATCTCAGGTCGTTTATCATTTGTGAGCCTTTCACGCTTGTCCACGAACTCTCCTCCTCCTTGTAATAGAAAACACTTATCTTTCTCTTCAAGCATCGAACTGAAAAAACATGAACAGCTAGCGGCGCCTTACTGTCCTTGAGTTATCTTATCCCGTCCGCCAACAGGTACGAAGGATCGACGACGAAGACGAGGATGCATCACTGACGGAGGCCAGTAAAGGACACGACCAGATCCGTAAGCTGAGCTTCAATTCAATGTTCAGAGGATGACTGCGCTGGCGAAGGCAGGGCGCAAGAGATGCTTCTGCAACAGAAAGCTTCCTTCCATTCTCTGAGATGTGAAAATGAACGGCTCCTTTCAGGCATTCTTTCGAGCACCTGCCTCCCGTGTTCTGTCTTGTCCAGGCAGGATGTGGACGGGTGAGAGACATTGTTTAAAGTTGAAGTACTTTATGTCTGCACGATTGCTGCAGTGAAATTCTTGCTCGTTCCTTCTCTCGTAATTTTTGACTAGGACAGTAAATAAATCGAGCAGAATAATTTTTTAAAAACTTCGATAACCAACTAAATAAATTTAAAATATAAAATTAAAAGCTTTGATAATATCTAAATATCTAAAAAGCTTATAAAAAATAAATCAAATCTAATAATTTAATTTATTTTAGATTTGGTTTATTTTATCTAATTAGTTTTTTTATTGGGCCAGAAGCCCAACTTTCACGGCAAGTTAGGCTCTTTCCAGGCCAATTTGTCGGTGGAAATGGTAGCCCCAGTTAAGGCCTATCTCTGATCCTCACACGATTCATCTGCGGTGATTAAACTATTCTGTTGCTACTGCCGGATTTATAATATTCTATAAAATTTTAATATTAATAATAAAAAAAGTTCCATGATTTCTTCCCAGAATATTTTTTAATAGTGAAATTTTGATTCTTATCTGCCTGCATGCCTGCCATTTGGGATCTTCTGGTTCACAGCTCATGGTTAATCTGACGGGTGTCGTGCACTGAATAAAAAAATACCAAAAATTATAGATGATCCAACTCAGCTAAACTATATAAGCTAGCTGAGTCGGAAAAGCAGCAGCATACGCAAAATATGCAGGACGGCACTCGAAAGATACGCATGAAAACAGGCTGGAGATTGTCTCAATCCAGTTCACTGTCTTCATGCTCGAAGCTCTTCACGGAGATCGAGATGTTTTTTACATAATGAAATTTGTGAGCTCTTTATTTCATCATTTTAATCCATTTCAAGGAGCTAAACATTCTGCTTTTGTTGCGTGAACGAAGCGATTTTAAAAAACTGAGAAGAGTACAACTTTACAACCAGGTACAGTCAAAGTACATTGAAGTTTGAGAGAAATTTGAGAATTTGTCTTTTTCTCTCTATCTTTTGTCGATAAGTATTCCACGTTTATTAATGTCTCACAGTTCCATATCTGTTCTAACAAAGTACGAAGAATTTATAAAGAAGTGGTCAATTCCAAGATAGTACTGAAAGATGAATGGAGTCTCAACTTACCAGCAATGGCATAAGGAACAGAAGATACTTTCCTCTATGTTTATGTTAATAATTTATTTAGCATCTAATTTGTAGTCATGTTCTTTCAATAGATGCAACTTGTCGACCAGCTCTGCCTAATGGCTAAATGCTCGACAAATCAGACAAATAGAACAATAAATTAGGATATGAATGCATGCAATTAATCACCAATGACTTAGTTGCCTTTGTATTAACTTCCAACATGTCATTTCTATATTACATTTCATTTTTATTGTATTCCAACTCTTTATAATGAAATATCAAATCGAAAATGACAGTATGGTTTAGAGATACAAGTCAAATAAGGGATCTTGAAAAAGTTCTCTTGTAGATTCGATGGATACAATTGATGGAGATGACAGCAACGAAGTCAGTGTCGCATTCAGTGCCTGTAGATGAGATTTGGCTTTCTTCCCCATAAAATCTGAACGATCAAAATGATTTAAAAAACTCTTGGATTACATGTTCGAAGAAGTTCATGACCAAATAGGCAAATAAATCCTTTACCTCTTACCATAATGCCATTCTCCCTTTACCGTAGATACAGCTACAATACAATTGGATATATGTCGTTGTTACTTGCTTAACATGGCACCTTGAGAAATTGTTGAGCTGGTCACACCACAGAGACAGCTACTGCCCGCACATGACTTTCTTAATTTGTATAATCTCTCATGTCTTAGTATATACTTTGATGTTTGAACTCAAACTCGTATATGCCTTCTTGAAGAGAAAGAAGAAGAGTTTCTTCTCTTTCTTTGGATCAATATTTGTGTTGGATTCAGCCATCTCTACACTCTTCAATCAGTCAGAGAGTTCAGAGAAGGTAGAAAAGGGTCGAAATGGCTAATATGGAAGATGTAGAAAATGGCATGCGTGAGGTGAGTGAGTCCCTTATCAAACAAGAGCTGAGTTGCTCCAAAGAAACCTCCACAAATGGAAGTGAATCGACATGGATGGTTCTGCTCTGCACTGGCGTAGCAGTCTGCGGCTCCTTTGAGTTTGGAACTTGTGTAAGTCTTTCACAAGTGTATATAACTTCTAAGGCTTTCGCTGATTCAAAGAAAGCAGTTCAAATGGCTATCTATCATTTCAAAACAAGCTAAAATTTTCCATGCAGATGGAGTTAAGCATATAAATATTAGTTCACAAACTGAAACAACTAGTTGCAAAGATGCAGTGAAGAGTTCTTTTGCTGTTACAATTAAAACAAGCATTCTTTGTTTCGTGTTGTAGGTTGGATACTCTGCACCAACTCAATCAGCGATTATGAAGGATATTGGCCTCTCTATATCTGAGGTTAGTGCTGGTGTTTCAATGTTAATACAGACCAAGTTCAGAACCTCAGGACATTTTTTTTTTAATTTTTATGCTTTTAGATGGTTAAACCCACTGTTCCGTCTCATGGATATGTGTGTTGATTTAATTATGATTAAAAATCAAAAATAGAAAACTACCTACTTATCTTCAGTTTCTATAGGGTCAAATTGAAAGAATTTCATTAATTCCAATGCCATTTAGAGTAAAGATGTCCTATAAGACCATGTACTTAACAACTATTTCTGAAGGAAAAGTATTTCTATTGCACAAATGTTCAAGAACACACAATACTCACCATTGACTCTTATTGTCATCTCTCCTTGCCTTTCTACTGCAAAACATGCATGACTTTTCCTCCAACTTTGCAGTACGGTGTTTTCGGTTCCATATTAACTATTGGAGCAATGATCGGTGCAATCACTAGTGGACGTATTGCAGATTTTCTTGGGCGCAAAGGAGTAAGAATCTTAAAGCTCACCTATGATATACAAGATTCAATTCAGCTGTGCTGATAATATCTAATTGAATGATGCAGGCTATGAGAATTTCAGCTATCATATGTAGCATTGGATGGCTTGCCATTTACTTTGCCAAGGTTGCCAACCAACCCGTAGGATTCTTCAATAATCCTCATGATAACTCTATAAGCTACTAAATGTGATCTTTTTAGGGTCCGTCCTTCCTGTATTTTGGAAGGTTTTCCTCAGGATATGGGATTGGAGTACTTTCCTATGTGGTATTGCTTGCTAGATTGTCTATTTCATTTTATTTTTACTTTGGAAATTGCTACGTGTTCTACAACCATTCTGTTCGGCGATGATCTTACGATCAGCTCACTATGGCAGGTACCTGTTTTTATTGCTGAAATAGCACCAAAAAACCTACGAGGTGGACTGACAACCCTGAACCAGGTAAAAGATCAATTTCCACAAGCTTGTTTCTATAACCAAAACTAGGTTTCTTTGGTGACAACAAAGAGATGTAGCAATGATATATGCAATTACTTACATTGTAACATTGTATTTCCCTCTCACAGCTGCTGATATGCGCCGGTGCTTCAGTTTCTTTAGTAGTTGGCACTCTTGTTACCTGGAGAACATTGGTGTTAATTGGTAATAAACTGTGTCTGGTCACACTAAATCAAGATGCACACACCACAAGCATGAAGACAATCAAAGAAGATTTCATATGATAATGACCATTATTAAGTTCTCTTCCTGCAGGATTTCTTCCATGCCTCCTTCTACTTGCAGGTCTTGTCTTTATTCCAGAGTCACCAAGATGGCTGGTACCTGTTTCATCTACTATAGACTAAAATCTTTGGTATAGTACATACTAAAATTAATCTTGACTGATCATATGAAATGCAATCTCAGGCCAAAACGGGGAACCCAAAAGAGTTCACAGTTGCATTGCAAAAGCTTCATGGGAGAAATGCTGATATCACTAGAGAAGCATTAGAGATTCAAGTGTGTCGTAATGACTTAGCAGTCAGTTTGTAGTATTATTCAGGCAAAGCTTGAAAAATGAATGATAACATTAGAATACACTTTACATGCAGGAGTGTATTGAAATACAGGAGAGCCTTCCAAAGGCTGGGATTAAAGACTTATTTCAGAGTAGATATATTCGTTCTGTGATTGTAAGCTAAGTTGAAATTTATTAACATAAAAATAGGCAATAAAAAAAATCTTACCCACATGTATTAATAAGTAACATTGAAACCTTCAGGTAGGTGTTGGCCTCATGGTGTTTCAGCAAATCGGAGGCATCAATGGAATTGGATTTTATGGAAGTGAAATTTTTGTATCTGCAGGTAGATAGTAGTTCAGACAATAGGAGGTTCTTCAAATCTACAAACAATATTTTCAAGTTTATCACTCATCTGGTATTTGCAGGATTCTCCTCGGCCAAGCTTGGGACCGTTCTGATGGGCAGTATTCAGGTTACAATTCTTCTCAATACTGAAACTATCCTCCGAGACTGTTGCTGAAGTAGCTGCTAATAATCTACTCAAACAGGTTCCCATCACAATTGTGGGTGCTATTTTAATGGACAGGAGCGGGAGAATTCCTCTGCTCATGGTACGAAAGTGGAACAGAAAAATTGTTTGCTCTTCGAATCTGATTCAAAGAGATGAGATACAGTGATCTTTTCTTTGTAGGTTTCAGCATCAGGGACTTTAATTGGTACCTTTGTCACTGGAGTATCTTTCTATCTGAAGGTAGGACTGAATCAAAAGTAGGTCACTGAACTTGATTTCAACTAGAACTTAGGTATAAATCTTAAAACAGGAACACGGAATGTACACGGAATGGGTTCCTATGCTAGTTCTCTGTGGCATATTGGTAAGCAAAGAAATTTTATGAGAATGCTCTCATTTTAGTTATGCCTAAACTTACAAAGGACCCTGTCTAGAATAGTTAAAGAATGAAAACCATCAGTGATCCCTTTCTCTTGCAATGGATAGGTGTATTTGGGTGCTTTTTCCATAGGAATGGGAGCTGTTCCGTGGGTTATCATGTCCGAGGTGAGAGATTATAAATTAGCAACCTCTGCCCAAATTTTCTGATGATGTTCTTTGTCGTTTAAGAAAATATTTAAATTCTTATGTTGCCTCAACCTCTTTGTTGCAACAGATATTCCCGTTAAACATGAAAGGAATAGGAGGAAGCCTAGTAACTTTAGTTAATTGGTTTGGTTCTTGGGCAATTTCTTATGCTTTCAACTTCCTCATGAACTGGAGTGCTCCAGGTAAAGATTCAAAACTCCGATGATACTTTATGCACTGCATTACTGAAGACAAGGTCTTCATTCCAATGATACTTTTGAATTTAGCCAGAAGATAAAAGATAAAAGATCTTCATTCTAACAATTTATAGTCGAACAAATAAAAAATGTATATCATTTCAGATAGAAAGTTAAATGAAGCCAAATAAATAGAGAACACTCTTGTTCTTTTTGCTGCAGTGGCATGTTAGCAAGGTGATCACCTACTCTTTTCAACTCTCTGCAGGCACCTTTTTCTTATTTTCAGCGGCTAGTGCAACAACTATTCTGTTTGTGGCAAAGATGGTACCTGAGACAAAAGGCCGATCATTGGAAGAGATTCAAGAATCACTCAGTAACTCTCAAGTAACCTAGATAGAGAGTGAAGTGAACTCCCTGGATTGATACTGCAAGTGTATTTGAATACAAGACGAGAGCAAATGATGAACCATTTTATTACAATGTCTTAGAAATTTTCCTACTTTCCTTTCATCGAAATCATTTCCTTGTTATTGTTCCAAGAATCTAGCAACCAAAGCAACAAGATCTGAAAATATATGTACAATATCAATGTTATCTAAAATTCTGGCAGTATCATGAATGAATGATGCAGAAATCCATGGCCAGCTATTACTATCTATCTAAAATTCTAGCATTATTATAAACTATCTTCTATCTAAAAAAAAAAATTAGGATGTTAATAAATATCATATTTATATAAGTGAGAAATTAAATGATTGCTGACGAATAATTAGCACGAGTAAAGCATGGACATTATTATACTCGTAATAAAGTTTTCAAAACTAAAATGTACAGATAGCACTCCATATTTATTGTTTACCACTGGAGAATAAACAAAGCTCCTCTATCAGCACAATTAAAGAAAACTAAAAATAAAGATAAAATTAACAGTAGGTTTAATGTATCTTCCTACGACATCATTTTAAGTGCCTCCCGAGTTTGTCCGATGATGTTGAACACACTCGCTGCGATATGAGAAGGTGTCAATCCGGCCGCTGCTAGCTGATCACTTGGAGATCCATGGTCGATATATCGATCAGGAAGAACCAAAGGCCTCCACTGTTGCAAGAATCAGCAACAATTCAGAAATTTGTTTGTTTGTTTGACCTTTTAATTATCATACTAATTGGTTTCTTCAATTACCTTGAGTTTGCCATCGAGGAGACCATCCAGAGCCATGAACTGAGCTACGTGAGAGCTAAAGCCGCCGATTGATCCTTCTTCTACGGTGATGAGTACCTCATGCGACTTGGCCAACGTTCGAATCAAGCTCCGGTCAAGTGGTTTGCAGAACCTCGCGTCGGCCACCGTGATCTTGAGGCCTTGGAGTTCGACCATGGAAGCCGCGGCCAAGCAACTCTGCACCGCCGTTCCATATCCCAGCAGCGCCACCCTTTCGCCTTCAATTAGAATCCTTCCCTTCCCAATCTGCAGAATAATTGTAATTTGTTCAAACAAGTAGTAATCAAACAAACAGAAGCACAAATATTGATCTGGATCCTGAAGAAATAGAGTATTTACTTCTAGAGGAACGCCCTTGTTTCCTGGAGGAAGCGAAACGCCGATGCCATTTCCTCTCGGGTAGCGGAAGCACGACGGCCTGTCGTCGATGGCTGCCGCTGTGGCCACCATGTGAAACAGCTCCGCCTCGTCGGACGGCGCCATGACCACCATGTTCGGCAGGCAGGCCATGTAGGCCACGTCGAACGCCCCCGAATGCGTCGGTCCGTCAGCCCCGACGAGGCCGGCGCGATCCAAAGCGAATCTCACCGGCAGCTTCTGCAAATCCACGTCGTGTATCACCTGATCATAAGCTCTCTGCAAGAACGAAGAGTAGATGGCGCAGAAAGGCTTGAGGCCTTCGCAAGTCAACCCTGCAGCAAATGTCACCGCGTGCTGCTCTGCTATGCCTACGTCGAAGCACCTGTCTGGGAACTTACGAAGGAAGTAGTTGAGCCCCGTTCCACCTCCCATGGCTGCATGGATTGCCACTATGTCCTTGTCCACCTCCGCCTCTGCTACAAGCGCATCTGCGAAGTAGTTCGTGTAAGATTTGGTCTGAGAGCTCGACTTGAATTGTTTCCCAGTTGCCGGATCGAATTTGGTGACACCTTCAGATAATCAGATGCCAAATGCAACGACGAGTAAGAAGTTAGAACTCTTCACTAATCAAGTAATTTTTAAAGCATTAATTATAACTCACCATGATACTTATCTGCAGCTCTCTCTGCGTAAGGGTACCCTCTACCTTTCTCTGTCACGACGTGGATGAGAACTGGACCTGTTGTCTTTGTGTTCTTGACCTCTTTGAGAATGGCGACGAGGTCATCTATGTTGTGCCCATCCACTGGACCGATGTAGTAGAGGCCAAGTTCTTCGAACAAAGTCGAGCCGGATCCACTGATCATTCCTCGGGCGTATTCATCAACTTTAGCCGCTATCTCATGCATGGATCCACCAATTTGCTTCGTCACTCCCTGCAATGTCAAAAGAACTCTTTTTTAATCCTTACTTCTTTTACTCAGGACAAAACGTTAACTTCCGAACAAAGTCCAAGAAGCAGGGAAAGATTCTTCGTCCCGCTGGAATATAAGCATATGTCTTCCGGTTCTTGTTTTACTCTGTATATTATAAAATTGTGCCGAAATACCTATTTTCAAACTCCCTTGGCAAAGAACAAAAAAAGACAATCTAGGAGAAACAGGAATTAGATTGAAGAGAATATCACACATGGATACTACTCACCTTAGCCACCTCCCTCAGTTCTCTAAGTGGCTTGCTTGACTGCAACCTGCTGAGGGCACTGCTCAAAGCCCCAACAGGTGGCACAGGGCCATCAAGTGTTGCAGTGGGCAGAGAAACCTGTTTGTTGTCGTTTAGTATCACAATCATATCGGAGTCCAAATACCCCGCATTGTTCATGGCTTCGTACGCTTGGCCTGCAGTCATGGCTCCGTCACCAATCACTGCTATCACATTGTTCTTCCTTCCCTTCAGATCTCTCCCCACAGCCATCCCTGTTCACTTGGAATTATAGCTTCATCAGAGGAGAAATTTGAAACAAATCAAGATCTTGATCTAAGCTTTTTCTCACCAAGGGCTGCCGATATACTGGTTGAACTATGCCCTGCACCAAAGGCATCGTAATCGCTCTCCGAACGCTTAGTGAACCCAGATAGACCATTAGTTTGTCTCAAAGTTTGCATCTTGTCTCTCCTTCCCGTTAGTATCTTGTGAGGATAAGACTGCGAGCCACTCCAATATATTAGAACTAATTCATTTTGTTAGGAGGAAAAACTGAAGAAATAAGAATAAAAAAGGAAACCTGGTGTCCAACATCCCAAAGCATCTTGTCTTGTGGAGCACTGAAGACATAGTGGAGGGCAACAGTGAGTTCGACGACGCCGAGGCTCGAACCGAGATGGCCTCCGGTTTTGGAGACGTTAAAGATGACATCGGAACGGAGCTCCTCTGATAACTGCTTAAGCTCCTGAATCAATTCAAATCACCAAAAATTAAGGAGTCCAGGAACAAACGAAAAGAGCATGCTTTCTGAAGTAGATACTGCTTTCAGTCTTTGGCATACCCTGAGCGAGAGATTTTTCATGTGAATGGGATAGTTGATGGTGTCCAGAAGTGGAGTCGGAGGCCTCTGTGAATGGTACTCTCCAATATCTGATAGTGATGCACAAACCCATGAACTTCTTTTCTTAGGCTGCAATTAAGTAAATTCAAGCAATTAATCAACTGGCAAAGTTAAGACATGATCAATGGAAGACCAACCTTGAGAGATCTTCTGTGCTCTTGCTGGGAATGGAGTTCAGTAAGAAAAGGGGAAGAGGTGGTGGTGCTCTTCTGTTGATTTGAGGCAGCTGCACCAAGGAGATGACAGGACAAGAAGAATGTGGAAAGAGCCATATATGAGGTAGATCACAAATCACGAAACACAATGAGATTGAGAAGGCCGAAGGCCTCTGCAAATTGTTATAGGAGGGAGGAAACTGGAAGAGGAGAGGGACCACTCTAAGTGGGGTGGGGGGTGGTGCTGTTCGATTATGATGGGGAGTGAGGTCGATTTACCCTGTCTGTGGCTGGTGTTGACTCCCCCTCGCTGTTCTGACTCTACTATGCTCCTGAACAGATATGATAGATATCTCTTGCATCTTATTGGGCCAACTCAGTTACGCATCGGAACAAAGATAAAGGCATCATCTTTTGAAAAAAAAAAATGTTAAAAAAGAGAAGTAAAAACGAGTCTGGCCTGCCGTTTCTGCAACGTAGAAATTGAAGAGACTAAACGGTATAAGAGAATCTACCAAACGGATTAAAAACAGTACGAAAACCGACTAGGGAGGGATCTAAACGGTAATGGATATATATACAGTTGAAGAAAAAAGATACATCAGAACTGAAGAGACTGAAATAGACGAAGGACTGTCGTATGTGAAAGATGCATGAATCGTGCAGAGCCACTGAGCGAGGCGAGGCCACGAGGGAGGAATATGGGACGGTGCAGGGAACACTTGGCGTTTCGTCGAGCAGTTGGTGGGCGGAATGGCGGGGTTGACACACAACACGTCACTCCGCCAATAATTAAGCTTCGTCGTCGTGGGATTGGAGGGAGGAGAGTGGAGGGTAGTGGGGGTTCGGAATTGGAGCATCCGAGTGCGATGTCAACTCGAGAGATGAGTGTGGAGATGGGGTCTTGAGTACTGGTACTGACCAACGCCACGAGCACGACGATGTCCTACCACACACTATTTAGTACGTACGTGACTGCGTGAGTGTGATCTCGCTTTTGACCGGTTCACGTTGGATCTGCTCCGCGCACTTGCGAGGTGTTGCTCGATTAATTCTCTACGTAACAGCTGCTCGATTGTTGGTGATTAGCTATTAACGAAAACTAGGCCCCGTTGAGCGAATTAAATGCTGGAGCATGAAGTTGAAGGTCGAACAAACATGGAGATAACAATAAACACGTATGAAACTTGTCTTCCTTTTCCCTTTAGAATTTTAATTAAGAATGAGTTTGCAATTCAAACGTACGCAGATTCATGATAGCGAATGAATAAAAATGATAAGACTGGTGAAGTCCAAGTCTTTGTCCTAATTCCCATCCACATGGATAATATTTGCTTACGAAGAATTTGACAAACGTTGAATATGGCTGGCTAGATTCTCATCGGTTAGGAATAAATTTTTATTAGTTAAAAAATTAAGTAAATTAGCATGTATTGTATTTATAAAATTTAATATTACCTATATATCCTTAATAATGATTCTAAAATTTACAAAAATATCATTATGACGGACCATTTAGCATCATACTTTAGCAAAATAGTAATACGGGTGGCTAGAATTGCATGTAATGATGGGAAAAAAAAAGGTAATATTAAATAGTCATAATCTGATCAATAAAAAAAATTTAACCAATGTATATCATCTGATAAATATAATAAATTAATAATATCACCTGCATTAATTAAATCTATCCATTATAACATGTCAGAATCTGACCATATAGATATACTTAAAAAAATGATAGCCCCAGACTAAGTTGCAACGTTAAAGCACCTCGTTAATTTGGTCACATATCGATTCCTAACATAATCAGTAAAAAAAAATAGACCGGATCCATTACCTTACAAATTAATGGATTTTAAAAAATTAAATATTTAAATTATCAAAAGAAGAAAAAAATAATAATTTTGCTGAACTCTCTATCATGCATGCTCAAAACACCCTAAGTGTGTATTTGATTCAGGATTATCAACGATTACCTTAGTTATCTATCCAAGGTTATTAACAAAAACTTTATTTGGTTTAAGTAATCAGTGATTCCCAAGTCATGATGCATGTCTGACACGTTAGCAATTTGGACATACAGCCAAGAATTGAAAAATCGACAAGTAACCGAATCCCCTAGCTCGCCCAGCCAATCCTCCTCTCGCCTTGGACAACAAGTTGCACTAATCGGAGGATTGCACTCAAGAGCCATGGGAGGGCCGGGAGGAAGAGAACCGGGGCAATGTCGTAATAAGAGAAATCCATATGATCTCCGGAGGCTCAACTGATGGGAATTTGGGTAGAGCTAGAAAAGCTTGTACCGATCGACTGGAGATTCATGTGGTCGGATGCAGCGAAGAGCGGGCCACAAGCCACAAATAGACTTCGGCCCCTAAGACTTAGAGGGAGTTGAACTCCCTCATGATGACACTATGATAATTAAGGTTGTTATAGCCAATAGTTGATTATTAAGGGTATTCATTGACGCAAGAAGTTCTGTCAACGTATTATTCAAGAAGGCTCTTGATAGTATACAGATCAACCAGAGTGAGCTGCAACCAATAGCCACCACCCTTTGTGGATTTACAATGAATGAAATACAACCGATCAGCCATATCAAGATGGTCATTTCTCTAGGCAAGGAGTCTAATGAGGACACGAAGATGCCCATTCTGTTGGAGTAATTTTGCTCTAAACATTGTTTGATTTTGATGTTTG
>JBBPFQ010000002.1:3180369-3191776 GCA_037974815.1 Kaempferia elegans
CTTATTTACTTTAAAATTTTAGAACTGTTGTATCTTTTTATTAAAGCTAAAATTTCAATTTATTTATCTTAAATTTTATAATATGGAACTATTTCATATCTAATGGTCTTATATTGTCCATTTTAGGTATAAGTCTTATGATTTTGCTTTTATAAACTCTACTGAAAATGTCTCATATCAATGGAGATATTTTCCTCTTTTAAACCCATGATGTTTTCTATATGTTTCTGAATTACTCTTTTAAACCCATGATGTTTTCTATATGTTTTTAAAATTTTATTTGCAACTTTACAACCCAACGTATATATGCTACGTGTTTTTCTTCTTTTTTATTGATTTATTTGTTTAAATCTCTTAGCTATGCCAATACAATTTTTTCTTTAGGTTTAGGAATTGAAGTGTTCGCACATAATTATTTTTTTCCCTTTAGTTCCAATGAGATATTAATTTCTTTTGATAGAACCTATAAATTTTAATTTCTCTTATTGTTTAATTCCCCCTTTTATTATTATTTTTTTGTTTTGTTGGAAATAGAAGACATTAGTCAAAATAATTTTTTCCCCTTTGTTTGCTATTTTTTATTGCCTTTGTTTGCTCTTGTTAATAATTATTACTACCTATATAAATGATTTTGTGCTTTGTTTACCTTTTTTTTGGCATACTTCAAAATGAGCGGTCTCATATAATATTGGGTAAGTAAGAGTTAAAACATCACTTTTAATTGTTTACTAGTGATCGCGCACACGCGTTGCATGTGCAATATAATATACTATAAATTAGACTTCATAATGATGCGCCGAGCCCATGTAGTAGTACAACTCAAGGGGAACTCTAAAAAATCCCACATGGGGGAACTCTAGAAAACCCCACATGTAGTAGTACAACACCAGGGGGACGCTAGAGAATCCCAAAGCAAACAACTGTAATAGACTCTCCGTCATACAAAAAAATTAATTTAATTCAGGTATTAAACTGATAAGAACAGATATTACACTTGATCTTAGCCAAAAGGCCAAGAAAGTTGTACTTTCTAATTGTCACTGACCTAAGGTATTTATAGAAGCTTCTCTACTTGCGATGTTCTTAATCCTAAGATGTGAGACTAAAGAGACCATAATAATGTAATACCTATTAATAAGAAAAATTTCCAATACTACGCCGCGCCTGAGTCTCGAACTCTAGATCCATGATTGATTAATGAAAAAAATTTTCAATAATACTCGTAGCTAAGGGATATTAATGTAATTTCATTCGAGGCTTCACCAAATTAATTGAAAATTGGTTAGTCTTTAGGTCAAATTCTTAATAATATAGTAAGATGTTCGATAATTTATTGAATTATATACACTAATTATGTATTTGTGCATAGTTTTCATGGGATTCTTACCGTCGTTGAACCTTACAAGGATGTTATTTATTTGTTGGATTCTTTAAGTCACTGTATTTGTGATGAGGATTGAAAATATGTAGTAGAAATGTGAGTTCATATTTTTTTTATTAAGCATTTAGTTTACTCAATAAAAAACTCATATATCAAATATTATTAACTTATTAAGGGCCTTAAAATTGTGTAATTCAAATAAGGGAAAGAAAGTTAGAAAGAATGGTAAGTGGGAAGTAGTAAAGATATGTGTAATTATGTTTAACATATATTTTAATATGTATATTTGTCATTAACAATTTATTTCTAATTATCATGAGCTCCTCAACAAAAAGATTATTAAATGATGAGATTTATAAGACAAATTATTGAAGAAGTTGAAATTATCGAGACAGATTCACGGCGTTCAATAGTAATATTATCTTACTTATCTCAAATTATTTAAAATTTTTAAAGTGAGTGTTTTTCATTAACTTAATTTGTGTGTGTTCACAGTTCACAAAAGGAGAGTAGTCTCATGAAGAAATTGATGAGGTATGTTCCGAGTTGATAGAATGTATATAAAATCATATTTATGAGTAGATATGGAATGATAGGTACTGTAATTCTATTTAGATTTTAGTTGATATGTGAGCAAATTGAAAATAGTTTTGTAGTCATCGTTTTCCATTTAGTTAAAGCTATATATATATATATATGAATTGAATAAATTTCTTTTTTGGCACTCCCCTTTCATGTGTAGGTGGTATACTTGATTTAGATTTTTCTTTGAAATTTGGACCCATCAAATTTTTTTCTTATACCATGTTAAAGTGATTGGCTAACTACTTATCCTACAGCTCAAATTATGTTGTCCCTAATTCTTCAATAAATACTTAATGATGATGAAGTTGTGACACTCCCCTTCTGTCTAATTAAGCTTATGAGCTATGACACCAACACTAAAAAGTGATGTAGTACAAACCAATAAGTTGAAATAATGCATTACATGCTAGATGAACCAATAAGTTTTTGTTTTGATTAGTATAGCAGAACAAAAGTTGAAATAATTAATAATGCAACATGCTAGCTAGACCAATAATTTTTTTTTTGATTGGTATAGCAAAAACCAATGTAGTATATGAACTGCATTATTAAATAATTATATTAAATTTTTATTTTGATCAATATAGCAAATACCAATGTACTATAGCAAAAATCGGCCAATGCAGGTTAAAATGCTTGCTTGATCAGTGTTAATATGCTTCATAAAATTGAAAATTATAAGTTTGCATAATTTATCATTTATCTACTGTAGCCTACATGGGCATTAGCCTACACCAACTTGAATTTCAGAAAACATTGATAAATCATTGATCATTTTAAACATCAAAAACATGGTTTGCTAATCATATTGGAGTCTACTTATCTCACATTTCTATGTAGTTCTTGTAAGGTTGCTCAAATGAAAGTTCTTCAAAAACATTTTACTGAGGTTAATTCTTTGCTTCCTAGTTTTTGATGTGAACTTAAACTTCTAAGTTTTATCATAAGAGAATCTCTAACGCCAAACTTTATTTTGATGTAGTGTTAAAGCAACTATTAGGGGATACAAGAAAGCTTGTAACGAGACCACAAACTATTGGCAGTGTTAAAGAACATGAACAGTTAGGCCCAAAGAAAGGTGTCATAAGTCAGTAAGGAAGTTTTGTAAAGCTTAGTGGATGATGATCTTGTTATGAAGGACAAAATAGGTACTTTTGTGAGTCCATTTCCCTTCATACAATCCAAGAAAAGTTTTTGTTTTTATATAAACTTAACATTGATACAAAGTTAATTTGTAGATTATGTGTACGTATTTTCTGTTTGAATTGTATGAAGTTGTACCTTTTGCAAAATAGTTATATTTTAAAAAAGATTGTGGATATTCATATTTTCTATTTGTGGATACTCATATCTTGTGTTTGTAAAATTTATAGATACTTATATTTTGTATGTGCACATATTTTGTGTTTAAAACAAACAACACTTTTCTATCCATTAAAAAATTAGTCTTTCCTAAAAAAGACAACGCTTTTTAAGCATTGCAAACGTGTTATTTTTGCAAAAAAAAAAAAATAATGCTTTTTAAGAGTTGCAAAAAGTATTATTTTTGTAAAAAAACGACAACGCTTTTTCAGCATTGTAAAAGCATTGTCTTTGTAAACGATGACAATGCTTTTTAAGTGTTGTCTTTCAGCAAACTTTTTACAACTTACTTTTAACCACGCTTTTTCAGCCTTATAGACAACGTATAAAAACGTTGTCTTTCAGTTTTTTTTCTTATAGTGGATATTAAAGTAATAACGAGATGCGGCAAAGAAGAAGGTTCATCAAAAGAAATCGTGAAATCGAGCATACAAGGATCATCGATGATTATTTCTCCACAAATCCGGTGTATCCAAATCAAATATTTCGAAGACGATTTCACATGAGAAGAGATTTATTTTGTTGCATAGTGAATGCACTTGAGAGTCGTTTAGTGTAGTTTCAGCAGAAGGACGATGCTGCAAGAAGAAAATGTTTGTCATCACTACAATAATGCACGACTGTGATTTGTCAATTGACTTATGGAGTCTCAGCTGACCATCTTGACCAGTACTTACGCATGAGCGAATTAACCATCATCAAATGTCTTTTCAAGTTTTCTAGTTATGTGGTTGAACTATTTGATAATCGATACCCGAGAAGAACGAATGTTGATAATGTTCAACGTCTTCTTCAAATGCATGATGAGAGGCATGACTTCCCTGGAATGTTAGACATCTTTGATTATATGCATTGGGAATGGAAAAATTGTCCAATTGCTTGGAAATGTCAATTTACAAGAGATTATGGATCACCAACAATCATACTTGAAGCAGTCGCGTCTCAAGACTTATGGATATGACATGAATTCTTTGGTGTTGTAAGTTCACGTAATGCAATTAATGTGTTGTATGAATCTCTCATATTCAATAATGTCTTACAAGAAAATGTCCCAGAGATTAATTTTATGGTCAACGAGTATTATCTAACAAATAAAATATATCTGAAATGGGCTACTTTAGTGAAGGTTTTTCTTACTCGAAAGATTCCAAGAGGAGGTTGTTTAAGAAAAAAGAAGATGCTACAAGAATTGATATTGAACGAGCATTTGGGGTGATCCAAGCTCGATAGACAATTGATAGAGGTCCAACTTATTATTTGTATAGAAAAAAGTTAAAGCATATTATGTTTACATGCATTATTTTACACAACCTTATTGTTGAAGATGAGGGGGTCATGTGATAAATTGATACAACTATGAAGGTGACGAACCCGCACAATCCGTTCAAGGTTCAAACCGAGGATTTCATGATAGTCATGTGCATCACCAACTTTACACTGACTTAGTTGAAGATATTTGTTCAAATACAACAATAGTATTCCTTGAATTAGTATTTTATATTTTCTCTTTACATTTAATTAATATGTTATTTTTTAATTTTATGCAAATGTGATTTTTTTTATATAGTGTACTCTTGCATTTTAAATTTATAATAATATTTTAATTTTAAATAAATTACACTCATAAAATAAGAAATAATTATTATATGTAAGAAATATATTTAAAAATAATATTATTATTTACTTTAAATAATATTCATTTAAATTATGTAAATAAAATTGAAATTGTATTTATTTAATATAAAATAAGAATGAAGATAATCAAATTTATAAATAATGAGTGTTAATATTAAAATAAATATGAGATAATAAGATATTATATATGTGGTACTCATATGTTTACGAATATTATTCACTAATGCGAATACTCTTATAACGCACAAGTGTAGGCACTAAAATAAAAAATATTTTTAGAATAATAAAAATATAATAAGATGGTATTTTAATATTTTAAAATAGAATGCTCTTCTTAACAATAATAAAAATAAGATTGTTTTTTGGGTTATTTTTGCCCATCAACTAGCAGTGCCACCACGTGGACTACCGCAACGTGGATGATGGATTTTGTTACGTGAGCTCAAAAAGTTATGTCCTTAATTTATTTTTTAATTTTCATGATTTCGAAATCAGACAGCTCCTTCTTTTTGTTATTCTCAAAATTTCTACATTCTTAAATTTTTCAAAAATTGACGATGCATTTAAAATTATAAAATTTATAAAATACGTCTTTCAAATTTTCTGAAAGACCCATTTATTTTCCATTTTAGCTATTATAATGCACATTCAAAGGAAAACATTGTGATGTTAGATTTTTAAAAATAAGACCACTAACACTCTTTGGTTGTTAAATTTTTATTCTATTCATTATTGAAATTTAGATTTGAGACATGAATGTATATTAAGAAAGCTTTCAAAATTATATTAATTTTAATTTAAAATGATTTAAAAGTATATAGTTCGGATCTAAATAAAATAAGGTCCAATAAAATACATAAATGAAGTAATAATGGGGATGGTCACAAATGGACCTAAACAATTGAAAATTTTATAGAGAAACAAAGAGTTCATATTCTATTCTCCACAAAATAACAAGTTCGATAATATCCAGATGTATCTAGACTAAATTATTATTATTTTCAATTTTTTTTATTTAAGTTGACGATCGAAAATACGTTGCTTCCGCCCCAAAAAAGCACGCAGTTGTCTTTATCGATCATCGATCGATCATCCACTGTATCAATCGGTCAGTGCCCTTTGACCGGTCAACTATTTTATTATTAAAGAATAAAATATATTTATACGCGGTCACGAGGTCACGACGATTCGCCGGAGCACATCCTCGGCAGCACGTGCACCGCCAGCACCTGCTTCCCCTCCGGCGCCTCCACCACCCACATCCGCTCAGGTGACTTCAAGTCCACAACTACCACCGTCCGGCCCCCGCCGCATACCAAGCACGCCCGCCCCCCTCCCGCTGCCATCTGCGTCGCTCCCTTCAGCCGTTCAGACTCCGCCACCGTCGTCCAGCGGTCGGCGCCCCAGTGGTAGGCCCTCAGGTTTCCGCTCCGTTCGTCTACCACGTAGATCGGGCCGTCCTCGTTCTCCGCCGGCGAGGCCGCGGGGCCGTTCCACCCGGCCAGCATCCCCGGGGGCATCTCGTCCCACCGGTCCGCCAGGAGGTCGTAGACCGCCCCCTGCTTCGCTGCCCGGCCGCGGACGTTGACCATGCAGAGCTTTCCGCGCGACGCCACCGCCTCTATCGCTTCCCGAGAGAACCGCCCATCCGGGAGCAGCGCCACTCGCTCCCACGTGGAGCAGGAGACGGCCGCGGGGTCCCACCGCTCGGCTGAGCGGGCGACGTCGCCGTTGTAATCGCCACCGATCCCGGAGGCGAGGTACACTGCCCCGCCGGCGGTCCCGGCGGCGCACCAGCGGCGTGGTGCAGGGAGAGGAGGGCCGAGACGCCAGCGGCCGGAGGCAGAGTGGAAGACGAGGGGGCGAGGGAGGGCGGGGAGGAGGCGGTGGGTGGTGGCAGCTAGGACGACGAGGTGGCTCCCGGCCGCGACGGACTGGACGGGGAGGCTGCGGGCCAGGAAGGAGGGGTGGCGGAGGAGTAGCCGCCGCAATGGCGGGTGAGGCGGCGGAGGCGGCAGAGGGGCCCACCTAGCGGAGACGGGGTCGAATGCGAAAAACCCCAAGGGATCGGCGCCGGCGTGGCCTCCGCCTTCGTCGTCGGAGAGTAGGGCGAATAGGGAGAGGAAGGGGGGGAAGGAAGAGGAGTATATTAGGCGGCGCCAGGAGCGGCAAACGGAAAAGAGGAGCGGAGCGGGGACGCGGGAGAGGCAGATCTGGGCGAGGTGATCGGGAAGGCCTGGCAGCAGCGGCTCCTCCTCCACTGCGTCCTCCGCCGATGGCCCTGAGACAGCGGAAGCAGCGTCGGCAGTGGCGGATATCTTCGGGCGCTTGGCCAATTTAGAGAGCGAAGTATTGACCATGGGGCATGGGCAGCGATGCAGATCGGGGAAGAAGAGGAACGGGAAGGGCTTTCCTTCTTTTCCTCCGTTAGGTTTTATAGCGTAGCGTTTCGACACGCAGAAAAAATAATAATTATACATTAAAAAAATAAATATTTCATAAAATAAAATAATATAGAAAGATATTTAAATGTTGTCGACCACCCAAATTCAAAACCACGCCTAATATAAAATCACTCGTTTTGCTTACTATTTATCATAGTACATTTTAATTTTCTCCCTAATATTTTAAATTTTTTATTTTATTCATATCATAATATCATATATTCACACATCTACCCTAATATTTTCATCTCTAAAATCCTCATCTTCTAAGTATAGTCATAACATAATATTCAAACCTCATATAATAGTTATAATTTTATAATTTTTTTAAAATTTCAAAATTATTTTTTGATGACATAAAATATTCGACATTTTACTTCATTTAATCCAACAACTTGTATTAAATTAAATTAAATTAAATACAATTAAATTAAAACACCCGACGTGTACCATAGAATTAAATTAAAATAAAAGCGGCCTGCCGGCCTACAAAAGCTGCGGAATTAATATTATAATTAATTAATTTTTCAGTAACAGTGCCAGATGCGTTGTTCCAATAGTTGGACCTTAAATTGGACTATATTTTAATTTTACATAGAGAAAATCATACGTGTGTTAACGTGTGTACGGGATTACGGGATTACCACTTTCACAAATGGATTTTTATAATTAAAAATATGGCCGTCTATATCTTTGGAGTTGTGATGGTTGATTACGATTTGTCCATGAAAAACAGTTAAGTATTGTAAATATAATATTAAAAAACTAGTCTGACGGAGACACAATTAATAAAATAGTTTGGGTGGCTCGTAGAGTGGCCCAAGGGAGAAGGGAACACAAGAGCAAAGGCCGAAAGCGAAAAATGGAAAGTTAGGGAAGAAAGGTAATCTTTGTTGTTATCTTTCCAATTATTTATGACACAATCTTATGGAATCTTTAGTTTTTGCTTGATGGAGAAAGGATTAAATAAGTACTTTTAACTGATCAACCCGTGACATGATAGACCGGCCTGTTAAAAATTGTTTAGGCAGGGCGGATCGGTCCCTCAACTCAATCCAAGATAAGTTATAGGTTGTCACTTAGACGGATCATTATACAAGTCTATTAAAAAAATAAAAAATATATAGAATATATTAAAAATTTTAACTTTATTATGGATTAGGTGGGTCAAGCCAACGAACCCTTAGAAAAAAAATTTATCAACCCACCTAGGCTCATGACCTACCCCGGTCGACCACTTTGAAATAGATTGATAAAATATTAACTTAACTCACTTAAATTATTTGACATAACATGTCAATCGGTCGAATTCAATCCAAATTAACGACAGTAGATAAAATTTAGTTTTATTCTCTTAATATGAATTTAGGGTAAAAATTAAAGAACACATTTTATTTTTATTATAATCAAAGACACCCTAATTTGGAGGTGTTAGCGCCCCCATGATCTTGGTGTCATATTGCACTCAGGTGCCCAACATGGGCGCGCAAGAGATCATGTGAACCCTAATTTGAGTATATATTATAGTTCAGTAGATCCTGTTTAGCAGAACGACATATATTCCTTGTTCATTATCAGACAATCACTTATTCTCATACCCCGTGTGGGGCTAATAGTTTTCATTTCTCATCTCATGGAAAACCCTTCTTGCTCTATTTAGCCTTATCTCCTTCTAGAGGTATTTTAATGATAGGTTCTATAGGAACTAGACTATCATATTTAGTCAAATACCTAGCAATAAACTCTCATATTCCTTTCAATACAATATTTCCAAACAACTTCTCGTATTCGTATTACAAGCCTGAAGATTCTTTTTATTGATGATAGTGATTATCGTGACGTTATGGATATTGATGATAGTGACGATATTGATAATAACCTTGATCTTGATACGAAGTTGCTAGATATGATGAATGTGCTAACTATGGATATGTCATCGAGTTTATACGGATTTTATATCGATATCACCTTTCGATTTGCATTCGCAAGAGCAATGTCTTCTTCCATAATATAGATTCCAAGCATTCATGATCTGTATGTGAATTACAGATACTTCAATCTATTACAGAACTATCTTCCTAGAGATTGTGAAAAAATAATCTACGAGAAATATTTTTGTTATTAGTTCAACTCATATTGCCTAAAAACTGGATCCCACTCTAATAGCTTCGAATAAATTAAATACATGCATTAAAATGTGAAGGCTTCCTATTCAAAAATTATGAAAGCACTTTTTCATTCTTTCATATACTAAAGGGTTTCAGTTGTAAAATAAAATGTTCCATACTAATGGATTGGGGTCCATAACCATGAGTTCCAATGCACAAGATGTTTCAACATTTATCAATGAGGTCTTATCAATATTAGTATTACATAGAAGAAATCAATTATAAAATCTAATACAATTATATCAGTTATTCATAGACAAACTTAAAATTTGTGATCCCAGATAATATCAATTTAGGATCATGGGATCCTTTTCTTTCTGATAGGAAGGGTTATTGTACAAAATATACTTCTAAGTAATTGCTCCATTGATCCTATATCTATCTATATGAAAAAGAAATTATATAAAGAATGAGATTCTTATTTGTATAAACGGTACTTCGAACTTGGAATGAACATGAAGAAATTAACAAAACTTCTTTTTCTTTTGAATTGTTCTATCGGATTAGTCGTTCAAGATCATTGGTCTTCACCTATACCTGATTAAAATAATTGGACCATCGCTTCTTATAGATTGCTGAGAATGATTTTGATCTAGTTCATGGCCTGTTAGAATTAGAAGAAGCTCTATTGGAATCCTTATGGATAGAAAAAAATTGCAATCAATTTGATAATAATCGAGTGACATTACTTCTGTGGTCCAAACCAAAGAATCAATTAGATATGATTCAAAATTATGAAAAATACAAATCAGAGTTTGAAGAAGAGGACATTGACCCACAATTAATAAATGGAGGAGGATATATAGGATCACATAGTTTGGGCAGGTAGAATATGGCACCCTTGGACCAATCTATTTGATTGTATTGAAAGGCTTACCGAATTGGTATTTCCTTATTGGCTCAAATTATTTATGGGCAAGTTGGGCATTTATCACGAAGAGGATGAGCTTAAAAAGCATGAGGAAGAGTTCTTGCAGAGGAGAACTATGCAGTACTGGACACTAGAGAGATTTTTCAAAGAACAAGACTTTTTTTGAATAAGTCAATTCATTATGGGACCCTGCTAATCAATTCATTTTTCTATTCAAAAATAAGTTCTTTGTCTATGTGTTTTCACGTCGAGAAGTCTTTACATATGAAGAGTGTTAAAGATACTTATTACTTCCCAAATGGATTCTCCTACATCTATATATATATACACATTGGTTCATCGAGAATAGGCAAGAAAAATATTGCAAATTGTTGATTCATTGTCGAAAATGGCTTAGAAGCAAGAGTTCATTATCTAATATATCTTTCCGTTCTAATATTCTATCCTAGAGTTATCAATATTTATCAAATCTCTTCCTATCAAAGCAAACACTATTGTATCAAATTGTTAGGACCTATGCACCGGGTTAGAGGGGGGTGAATAGTCCGTCACCCCCAATTCGACGCGTCTTCTTCCTACACGGTTAGTATGCAGCGGAAATACAAAAACAAACAAATACTAACAATAAAGAAGACCTCGATGTGTTCACTAGGGTTCGGAGATAAAACTCCTACTCCCCGTGTCCGTAAGGCGAACAACTCCTCGATCCGTCGGTGGATGATTCCCCAGAAACTCCGGCTAAACCGTGTCACTCCTTGTGGGTGGAGAAACCTCACCACAATCTCTTGTACGCACACAAACAGTCTTAGACTACTAATCTTGGGTTAACTACTCAAGATTTCGTCAACCCAACAAAGCCCTTCAAGCATTGTTTAAATAGGAGAGGGCTGAAACAACTCAGCCTCGGCGTCAGTCGCCTGCACCCATGAGCAGGCTACTGCTCCTCTCACAAACGCCGCTT
>JBBPFQ010000002.1:3285831-3296240 GCA_037974815.1 Kaempferia elegans
TTTTTCGGTTATCACTTAGGTATTTATAATTATATTCTCAACTATAATGCATTTGGATATTAGACTTCTGAACTGGTTCGTTATTTGAGTGTTATAAGACTCAAATAATGCACCGTATGTATTAAAACTCATACATGCAGTGAGTTACAATGCTGACGCAATGAACGTGTTCAAAACTTTGAACATGTCCATTGTATTACCTTATAAAAATAAATAATTTTTTTTACTATCATAATTTAAAATAATATATGTATATATATGACATGTGAATCCTATAAATAATAAGTGTTAATGTTAAAATTAATGTGAGAGAATAAATATATATTAATATAATATATATATATATATATGGTATATAAATTCTATACTTTTATAAGGTAATAAATATTATAATGTTAAAGGAACGTGCATGTCTTTATAAGTGTGGCTTAATTTATCATGATAAATTTTAATTGTACCTAATTAATATTTGTCGTGGAGTGAGATAACATAGTGACTGGTGTTGGTTTTATTATTATTATTATTATTATTATTATTATTATTATTATTATTATTTGATGCGTCAGTAAACGCCGCCCGGGTCCGGTTCGCCCGCGTGCCGTGTTGACCACTCGACAATGGCTGTTATTTTGTTCGCGTCGAGGGTCGACGGTCGCTTCGTTGCTTCCTGATCTCGCCTCGTCTCTCTCTCCCCTCCGATCGCCGAAATGGATTTGGGGGCTCGGCCATGGAGCCGGCGGCGCCTCCTCGCCGTCGCCCTCGTCTTCCTCTACCTCTTCGCCTCCTCCCACTGCATCGACGCCGATAGGATGGTCGGGTGGAGGAGGAAGAGGCCCAAGCACGAGATCAAGGGCCCGATCAAGACTGTCGTGGTTCTCGTGATGGAGAACCGGTCGTTCGATCACATGCTCGGCTGGCTCCGCTCTAAGGGCGGCCGACCAGACATCGACGGCCTCACCGGCCGAGAGTTCAACCGCCTCAACGCCTCCGACCCTTCATCTCCTGAGGTCTTTGTCTCCGACGGCGCCACCTTCGTCGACTCTGACCCGGGACACTCCTTCCAGGCGATCCGGGAGCAGATCTTTGGGTCCGAGGACACCTCTGCGTCGCCGGCCCCCATGAACGGCTTCGCCCAGCAGGCTGAGAGCATGGGCAAGGGCATTTCCGGTACCATCATGCGTGGCTACTCCCCCGAGGACGTTCCTGTTTTCTCCGCCCTCGCGGAGGACTTCGCTGTGTTCGATAAGTGGTTCGCCTCCGTCCCGGCCTCCACCCAGCCCAATCGCTTCTATGTTCACTCGGCGACATCTCACGGTGCCACCAGCAACGTGCGCCGGGATCTCATCCATGGCTTTCCCCAGAAAACCATCTTCGATTCCCTCGACGAGGAAGGGCTCAGCTTCGGCATATACTACCAGAACATACCTGCTGTGCTTTTCTACAAGAGCCTTCGCAAGCTCAGCCACCTTACCAAATTCCACAGTTACAAACTCGCCTTCAAGCGGCACGCCAAGCTGGGTCGCCTGCCCAATTACGTAGTCATCGAGCAGCACTACTTCGACGTGAAGCTATCCCCAGCTAACGACGACCATCCCTGCCACGATGTCGCCAGGGGACAGAGGCTTGTGAAGGAAATATATGAGACCCTTCGAGCGAGCCCGCAGTGGAATGAGACAGCCCTGCTCATCACCTACGATGAACATGGTGGGTTTTACGACCATGTGCCTACTCCCGTCACAGGGGTGCCCAATCCGGATGGCATCATTGGCCCCGATCCCTTCTACTTCAAGTTCGATAGATTGGGGGTCAGGGTTCCCACCCTCCTCATCTCCCCTTGGATTGAAAAACAAACTGGTAAGTGACCTCTTTTCTGAATTTCCCCCTCTTTCCAAATTGATTGAAATAAATCTGATAACTATGGTTTCAAATGCATGCATACTGTCCATTTATACTTGTATTTCAATATGATAGGCTATAGACTGATATCTATAGACACATAAGAGATGACTTGAAGGTGGAGATCCAAGGCATTGACATAGTTAAACTCAGATTGTTAAGAGGGGCATAACACATCTGTGGCCCTATCACAAAGATAAGGTGAAATTTGACGGCTATCACCACAAAGAAGATAATAGAATTCTGAAGGTGACTCTTGGTTGGTAGATCAACATGACAAAAAAATGTAGAAACTCTTGTATCATCTTGAGACATCCTTGGGGTAGTTGATATAGTTAGCATGTGCAGGGAGCTTATGTGGTTCAGGTGCATATCAAAACACTTAATAGTTAAAAATACAAATTTGTAAGTTCTCGTGGCTAGAGAGATTCAGGAGATCTTCCTCTATTGTTGAGTGACACCATTGACAACCATATGTCGTACTATGGTTAAAATTTTCCTATTCTAGTGCAATATGGGAACTCGGATCGTCTCTCAAGGAATACAATGGTGAATGATAATCTCAAGATTGAATTGTTTGTAAATGGGGATTTGGATTTCAGATGCTAAAGTTAAGGACAGTAAAGAGAAATAAAGTAATGCATCCTAATCTAATCTAACCTATTTGCATCTTGCAATCCAAATGAATAACAGAAACTTAAAGCATTCAAACGAAATGAGCATTGCAGAAATTAAACATATTGAAATGCATTGACTGAAATAAAAGTAATGCAGGAGTTAAACAAATTAAATTGCATTGACTAAAGCAAAAATAGCTTAAGGGGAATTAAACCAAACACGCTGCAAGCGGAAGAGCTAAACAAAACAAAGTGTTACAAATGATGGCGCCTCTCCCAATCTGATCGAGGGCTTGTTGATGGAGGATTCCAACAATGGAGATGTGGGATGGTGGCACCTCTCCCAATTGGGTGCCAAGATATATGGAGCTTGATGACAGGAAGAGGAGGAAGATCTCCACACCTACTTCTCGGTCGGAGATGAACTTATGGAAGCGAAGAAGGTGGAAGATCTCAACATCTTCTTATCCTCTACAAGTGGTGTGTCCTCTCACAAAAGAACTTTCCCAATCGGGGTGAGATGAAGGCGACTTGCGAATGAGGAAATATGATACAAATACGAATTTAAGCACACAAGAGGATTAAAACGTCAAGTTTAAGATCCAAAATAATGTGTCAAAATGTTGGTTATCAACCATCAAGTGAGTTAGATATGTGGATCCAACAACTTCCATGTGTTGGGGAGAACGTGGGAGAGCAAGTCCATACTGGAGAATCAATTTGAGGTATCACATTAGTAGGATAGTGCCTCATCAACGGGAGATCATTAGATGTTAGCTTGTTTGTGGGCAGAGGCGAGCATTGCCCTACCCCTTGGAGTGGGCTTTTTGCTTTAACAGGCTTAGTATCTGTCCTAGTGTCTTTGCTACTTAACTTCTGCTTTAGGATTATTTTTCACTGATTCTTACATGGTTATCATATGGTGGTTCGTAGAATTTTGGCAGTTGTGAACATTTTTGACTAATAAAGGAGCCTAGGGAACATGTATGGTGTGTTTGGAAGTTGTGAGATTCCAAATTGTCTATAAAGAGGAAGGTATTTTTGGTCAAGCAGAGCTTTGATATTTGGAGAGGACTACTTCTCCAGTAATGTTAAGGGAGGAGTTTAAGGATGATTGAGTGAGATTTTCTGAAATGTTGTCAAAGTTTGTTCGAATTTTCATTGTACTTTTGCATTTTATATTATATAGATTAGATTCTCGGCGGATTAGGCTTTCTCAGACTACATTATGTTGTTCTCATATTTGTTTAGTTATGCTATACTACTGAAGGCGATGAGCATTTCATCAAGTGATCTTATTGTGGATGAGATCTTGCATTTTAGAAGTGCTGAATTTGGATCTGCATGTGTGCAGTTTGAGACAAAGGAGTCTAGCAAGTGGAATTGGAGTGATTTTTAACTTTATTAAGTGGTATCAAAGGCATTTGGGATCCTAGCAAGCACGTGACATTTGGTAGAAATATTGCTTGATTTGCTAGTACTCTTGAATTTGACTTCCCAACAAATCATATATTTCTTATACATGCCTTCATTAATGTATTATTAATGCCATTTAGAAATCCAATAGATAAGCAATAGAGATGTTTTTTTTTTGATAATGAACTTCGTTGATTTTTTTTTTACATACTGTTTGATACTTGGGGATGATATTTTGAAATAGCTTAATTACCAATGTGTATGGCCGCGCAGTTCGACAGGGAAGTAAAACATGTAGTATTTGAAATAAGTCCGGGGTGGTAAATATTCTTTTTTCATAAAAGTATGTTAAGGAAATGATTGAAATAAAAAGTCTGAATTCTCCAACTCTATCATGCATAATTCTGGAATGTCATGAATCTGATATCAAACACGTAACCGTCCGATTGAAGGAAATACCATCCACACCTTCCTTTTGCTTTATATAGGTTCCTTGAGTTTTATAATTTTTCAATGTACCCACATAAGGATTTTTTTTTTTTGGTGGGGCTTTGCTACTCCATAAAATTAAAATTATGTAGTTTGTAATGAAAAGCAAGGGTTACTTTATCTTTACCAATGATAGACAAATCAAGTATTAAAAGAGAAAAAAATTCTTTTAGCTTTTCCCTTCTTTCCAAAAGAGACCGCATGTTAGACCTAGGGGTGAGTTTCCTAAATTTTCATATCAAAACTGAAAACAGCAAGTTTCCAAACTGAATGAACTGATTGATTTGAGTTGGATAACCGAAGAATAAAAAAAATGACTTTTCCATAGTAAAGATCCATCAAATGGTCCACCTAATATGGTGGCCGAATTGTTTTTTTTTTAATATTTGGTTTGGTTTGAATTGGAGTTGTTTTTAGGTTTCCAGTCTCCGAAGCTCACCCTAATTGATAAATGATAATCCTTCCTTCTTTGAGCCGAAATATAAGTGAAAGAAAAAAATAGATAGGACACTTCTATTATTTACTTGGACACAAATGAGAGGAGGGAAGAAAATAGAGAATGAATATTACAATTTTATAAGTTAAATAAGTTCAATCAAATAGGGTGGGGCAGAGCAAAGTACAGAAAACATAAGTCAATGAAATAAAGGACAATTTAATTGATTCTGCTATTATTGGTGGCAAGTTTAGTAGAGAGATAAGATTCATATAACCAGCTCCAAATAAATGGAACATACACGGTTTGATGATGCATGACAATGATGATGAGCAATTCTTATTTCCAGCCAATTTGAGGGAAATTAAAGGAAAGAAGGAATCATTCATGTCTTGTTTTCCTGTCTCTGAGAGTGGTGGCTAATAAATTGTTTTCTATTCATCTGCACTATTTCCCAATAACAATTTTTTGGTTTTCTTTGATCATTTTTTTCGTTGAACTTAAAAAGGTGAGAAAATTAAGTGAATGCCTTTTCCTCCTAATTCTTTCTCTAGAAGTAAACAAAACAGATGAATTCTTCCTCATGTGGTGGTGATGCAACAAGATTTACTTTCATTTTGCAATGATCGTGTAATGGATGAGTAATTTTTTTGAGTTACGTGATTAGAATTTTTTTGTGCTTGCTAATCTTGTCTTTCTAATCCCCACATTTTTAGTTTACATGTTTCACAAGAGTATAAGAACATTTTGTTCCATTTCTTTGTTTGATTTAATTTAGTTATTTTGTGCTTATCCTGTAAATATCCACGATGCTAACGGTCACGAGAAGTACACCTGTTTATAAATTATCCCGTCTGCTTGTGTTGCATGTAGTGTCTTTACAAAGTATTCATTTTTTTTACCATGCAGTGATCCACGAACCTAAAGGGCCTTACCCAGATTCACAGTTTGAGCACTCTTCCATCCCTGCAACTGTAAAGAAATTATTCAATTTGAATTCCAATTACCTCACAAAGAGGGATGCTTGGGCTGGGAGTTTTGAGAGCTACTTCAATGTCCGGAAGACGCCACGAACTGATTGTCCAGGTATCCATCTCCTTGTATGTTTAAAATTACAAGCACCTACAATTATGTGAGAATAAACATGATATATATTAATTTGAAAGCTTTGATACTCTTGGATCAGATCATTTGTCAAAAATAATCCTGTTTCTAATCAGGTGTGGCACTAAAAGGTGGTAGAAAGAGAATATATTAAGATGGCAATGACATTTAACATTATGAAATCTATAATTAGAAAGAGTTGAATCTGTTAAACAGAGATCTGAGTTCTTAATTTTAGAATGTCTTATTCTGCTTGTGGCGTCATCACTAGCAGATTAATGACTAATGAGTGTTCTTTTTATCAGTTTGAATTAGAATAATAATATTAGTACTAACTATTAAATAAATTTAGTTGGAGTTGCTCCAATAATACAAGGGAAGCCAAGCTAAAAAAGCTTCATCTCATTGCTAAAAACAGAATGCATTGGATTTATTATCATGTTTCGGATTCCATTCCGCTAATCTTCAGTTTGTTTTTTTAGAGAAACTCCCTGAAGTAGATCTACTCAGGCCATTCGGAGCTAGGGAGGATAAAGTTCTCTCAGAATTCCAGGTGGAGTTGATCCAACTTGCTTCTCAGCTAAATGGAGACCATGTGCTCAACACCTATCCGGACATTGGCAAGGGAATGACTGTTGGCGAAGCGAACAAGTACGCAGAGGATGCAGTTGCAAGGTTTATCGAAGCCGGCAGGGCTGCGCTGAGCGCCGGAGCAAACGAATCCGCCATTGTTATGATGAGGCCTGCTTTGACTAGCAGGACCAGTGGGTGGCCGTCTGATGAGGCTGTCCAAATCGTCTAATCCTTACACGATACGCAAATGTCATTACTTCTATTGTATATTTTTGGTAGTTTTTCCTACTGGAGTTGATGATTGCTAAGAACGCTTTCTAATGCTATGGGTATGGGCCATAGCCTGTTTATACATAACATGGCTTGTTATATATATATATATATAGGTGATTTCATGTACATGTTCTTCCCAACTTGTGACGACGGACGTGGATGATTATTCTTGATTTTTTTCGTCATACATTTTTATGTAAGATGTTAAAAGGTTACAACTATTTTCCTAAAGACAAATTTGGTTTGTCATTTTTCTTCTTGTAAACTGTTGGACCTTTTCCATGTTGGAGAAAATTATTGTTGCTCTAGCGAGAGTCAGAGCCAACAGCAAGATTATCGTTGCTCCCTTCGTACCAGTGACGGTGATCTTAATTTTACGCCAATCTAAGGCCAACCCTCACTCTCCCCAAGGGGAGTAAACATAGTTTTGACCAAATGTTACAGTACAAAAGACGATAACCCTCACCCCCTTTAGGAAGAATGAGTCAGGTGATTAGTGAGGTATTGCGCACACGTTGAAGATTAATTATGTCAACTTGTGTCAACTCGTAGAGATAATTTTTAATCAAACATGGATCATATAAATGAAGAAAGGGGTTGGCGGAGACGCTGGGCGCAAATGAATCTTCTTTTGCCACTGTATGAATGGAAAAAAGGTCTTAAGCAACAACTCTTACATTTGTGTTTAGCTTTGAACAAATGTAAATGAGCTAGCTGAATCATCATATAATTTAAAAACACAGGATCAATCAATTAATCCACTTAAAACTCCTAGGGATATGATTCTTTTACCAAAATGATATGATTAATATCGTCGAGAAGTTTACTTTATCTTGATGATCTAAGCCAATAACAAATTTACTGGTTTAATTTAGAAAAATAATAACTAAGTCTTGATCGTCAGAATAATTATTAAAAAGGAGCTAGAGATTTTTGCATGCAGTTTTCTGCTACTCGGAGAGAGAAGCTGCGTGATTTCGGAGAATCTGCCAAGAACAAATTAAAGGAACTCTGATCATTTATCTGGTGAAGCTGAATTTGGAATTAAGAATGATTGTTCCTATTGTGATTTAAAATCAAGTCCCTGTCAAGTGGAAATAACATTTTGATTTATTTATTTTTTAAGGAGGATGAAATTAAGAATCTGATCAAGAAAATCATTCAGTTTCCTGGTGCCATCTCTGCTTTTGCAATCTTGAGATCGAATTCAGATGAGGAATTCAACAAAGTACAGGAAATCCCAATCATGCCCCTCCCCGCGCCTCCGCTCTCACCGCCGAGAACACCTCCGCCAGCGCCCTCATGGCCTTCACTTGCATCTCCAGCGCCGCCACGTAGTCAGCGGCCTCCTTCAGAACACTCTGCTCCGAAAGTTTCCGGCACCCGGGCACCAGCCTCCGGAGCACCCGCAACCGGTCACTCCCCCTCGGCGCCGACGCCGGCCTCGTCCGCCCGCGGTCGCTGCGGATCTTGTCCTTGATTGGGAGGAGCTTGCGGCGGTTGCGGTTGCGGCAGCGGCCGAGGAGGATGGCCCTACTCCAGCGGGACTGGCCTCGGGCGGTGAGGGCCAGGGCGGAGTCAGCAGCGGCCTTGACGGCCCGCGCTCCGCCTCCGGCGGTGACGCGGAGGGCGTCGAGGAGGCGGCGGCCGTAGACCCGTTGCTGCTCGGTGGTCCGCCACTTGGTCGGCGGTTGGGCTTTCCCGCCGCCTTCCTCCGTTTTACTCCGACACGCTGACGAAGCTATCATGGTGCGAGAGAGAGGGGCAGAAGAGCAGAGGAAGGAGAGAACACACAGCGGAGGGTTTGCTAACGAAACAAGGATATAAATAAGTAAAAAAAATAAAGTTTTTTTCTTTTTTATTATTTCGTGTCCCAGCTCGCATCGAATATAAATGTAAATATTTATCTTTTATCGGGAAAATCTATTCAATATATCATCAAAACTGTCTCGACATTTCAACTTTTTTTTTTCTCGACATTTCAACTTAAGGTGTGTTGTACTGTAACATAAAAGCACTCTTTTATAATATTGAAGGCCTAAATATGCTTCATGTTCTTCCATTAATTATGACACGGAGGAGTGGATTCGAAGTATTCCTTCTCCGACAACTACATTTCTTCTTTCTTTAATTTTTGCGATATCGATGATGAAGAGAATAGGAATCTATATTAATTAATCATAATGATTGTTTTCCAGAAAAGAAGGAGGCGACGCTTAGAAAATACAAAGAATGTTTGGAAGACAACGAAGCATACATTGCACTCATGTTTGGAACAACATGAGGTTCCCCATTAGATAACAAACAAGCAAAAACTGATGCAAAATTCATTTAAAAAAAGGACTAGCATATGAATCATCTCATTATATATATATATATATCCAATTCCAAGGTCCCAATGATACTAATGCATGTGAGTGATCTGAAATGAATTCCACGTCACAATTCAATAATTTTTCTTTTCAAAAACGATTTAAAAAAAAAAACAGAAGAAGCTCTAATCAACACGACATTGTGCAGGTCAAGGATGGTGGAGGCTACCACCCTACCACTTCCCTTCTACATAAAATAAGTATTGAATGGTTGAGTGGAGGCAGAGTTTTGGATGCACAAGTACTGGAAATATTATCGATAAGGTTTGTTCCGGTCAAATATATCAAGTCATCGGTTAGTAAACAGTTAATAAATAGACTGACGTGTGCACTCTTTAAATATTATCGATGAACAGGGTGAGAAAGATCTGAAACGTACTTTAATAGAGGGTTAACATGCTGTTGAGAGGGATTTTGATAGACTACTTTGACATTTAAGTTAAGATTTATTTGAGGTATAAAGTTAGAGGAGAAAAAAAAAATAGTACAAGAGTTTGATATAGCTAAAGAGAGTCCATAATTTTTGCACTTATCTTCTTTGGGATTTATATAGCTCTCAGAAAAATATCTCCATGTTCGACTCTGCATTCTCCTTCATCCTCCTCCATGAGTCAGTGGGATAAGATCTGATAATCATTAGTAGTCTTTTCATTTATCAAATGCCACATATATGGATTTGGGCAACCAAGACAAGATCAGATAACCACATAACTACTTCTCTATTCATCCGGTGTCATGTGTTTTGGAATATTCATAGTTGTTGTTCGTGTCTCCAGGGAGAAACAGTCTCATTATTGAGGCGGTTATTAGAGTCATCAATTTGGATTGGATCCGTCAGATTGGTCCACCTCGCCAAACAATTTAAGCAGGTTGAATTGGAGTTTTATCAACCCAAGCCCACCGTGGATCGATCTCACTTAGATCGGTCGTGACCCACGCGGGCCAGCCTACGACGGACTTGGGTTGGCCCACAGGTTGAGAAACACACGTAAGTCAAGTTTTATGTCAATTTATTATTTTTCTTTGTTATGATTTTGAAATAAAAAATATTATTTTTTATCTAACATGAGTACTTATCTGTGTCCATTTACATTTAAAATACATATTTCTAGATACATTTAATTGATGAAATCTTTCTAAAGTAAAACATTGATGATATAATTTTTTTTTAATTTTTGATGGGTCTATGGGTTGGCATGTCTAAGCCGCAATCCGCCTTAGATTGGGTTGGAT
>JBBPFQ010000002.1:3401872-3413400 GCA_037974815.1 Kaempferia elegans
CACATGAAACCTAACTTAACCATATTTGACACACACATCAAAACTCGATTGCATCTGCTATAAATATTGCAAAGGGATCAACAAATGTTACAAAGGAATCAAGAAATTAGCGATTTGTGTCGACAACAAAACTTTATAATGTGATATCTTCAGTTGAGTTCCACTCCAAGTTAGATTCCTCCCTATTTCGATGATGATGCCAACGACGGCAACGACAATGATGGTGATGATTCTTCATGAGTTTAATTATGTATGAATGTTATTTATCTCATAATTAGTGTTTTTGAACATTAAATATTTGATTGTAGACCTTTCGATTTTTTATTTTTTATTAATATTGATAATTTATTTTGAATAGTATTGGTGATGCCATGTAAATTGGTACAAATTGAAAATCTATATCGTAGGAAAAAGTAAGTATTAAGTTTTATGTTAGTTTAAGGAATTTTCTTTCTGGTTATAAATGATCCCTTTTGTTTATTTGTGTGTTTGTTTGTTTTGATGCAGAACAAAATAATGGATGGAGAAGAAAGTGTTTGTGGAAGAAGAAGATGAGTTGGTGATGTTTGTGTATTTTTCATTTTAATTGACTTGTTTAACTTCTAGGAGAATGATAGATATTTTTGGATATGATGACTTGCATAGATTTGATATGTTTCTTTTTGAGTTATTTATACGGTTTTATTTTGACCGCTTTAAACTTGTATGATTGTAGATTTTGTTTTGTATATTAATAGAATGTGTATCTCGTGAATAAGATGTTATGTTAGATAGTATATGCATGTTATCAATAAGGTGTGATAATGTTAAATAGGATATGTTGTAAAATAGGATGTGTTGGATGTATATGATGTGTTGGATGTGTTAAAAAGGATGTGCAATAAATAGGTTTGTAAATGGATTGTATTGTATTGTATTGTATTGTATTAACACAGAAAAATATAGAAATGGTTTGGTTCTGGTTAAATTTTTCTCGTTTTTGGTTTAATTTGGCAAGAAAAATAATTCATTACTAAATTATCATAATTACTATAATATCGATGATCTTGTGATGAATCTTTTTCATCTCAGATTCTATGACAAATCCACTAATTCATCCCAGAATCTGGGACGAATACATAAATTCATCCCAGATTCTAGCATAAAAGAAGATTCGTCGTAAAACTGCCAAATTAGCATATTAGTGACAAATTTATATTCGTTGCAGATTTAGTGACAAAATTATTATTCAACGTCAAATTTGGGCGTCTCACAGTTGATGACGAATTCATTTTCATTGCCAAATCCGTGATGAAAATCGGATTCGTCATCAAAATTGGGACGAAACCACAATTTCATCGTAGATTTACGTTTGGGAATTTTGCGACTAATTTTGTTTTCATTGCATAATTGCACGAATTTGGTGGCGAAAATCAAATTCGTCACCAAATTTGGTGTCGAATTTACATTTTTTTTCGTTACAGAACTTGACGACGGTAATTCAGGGATGAAAAAATATGCCACAAAATTCCTCCCAGAAGTTTTTGCGACGAAATTTTTTTTAAAATTCATCCCGTCTCAGATTGCCTTTTTTATTAGTGACCTTTTGCTCCTATCATCGTTAAGATGCACTCTTGGTAGATTATTCCCAACTACGTTAAATATTTGACAAAATTTGTATTTTTTTTGTTACAAGTAGTACTCATGAGAAAATTTCCTCTCATCTATTTAATTATTGAATGTTCCCATACAAGTTAGTTGGATTTTCATTGAGCAATGTCTTTTTACTTATCCTTAGTACTGTACCTAACTCATTAGAGACTTAGGCACTCAAGGATGGATTCTCTTGATGTTAGATTATGTTGAACTATTTTCATTCGAGGGTAATTTTTCTCCATTTGAAAAACTTAGAATGACTTTTTTCAATCTTATCTGATTCACAATGTTGGCATTCTCTATAAGAGTTTTCGAAACAGCTTTCTCAGAAGCATTTCTATTGGAGAATGCTTGGATCTCTATGTTGTTTTTTAGCCGTTAATTCATAGCCAAGGATGAGCCTTTAGAGAAAGGTGGCCCTTAGGGTAGTTAGAACACTTCAACAATCCGTATTGCATATATAGTAACTCAAGGCCAGACTGCATGGAAAGAAAAGTAAGACATGTACTATTAAGGATTGTCATTTTAATGGTTGCAGTGAATGCCTATTAATGAAGGTGACTAGTCAATAACAACCACTACAAATTTGAAAAATGGAATTTAATTAGGTCTCCCTTTCCTAGTCTCTCTCTTCTTTTGCTTTCCTCCTATATAGAATTACTAAAGCTGATACATTGTCACTGTCAAGCTAACTGAACTAGTGTATGAGGAGAGGAAACCATAGCAGAATATATAATAAGGCTCCTAAAATAAAGTGATGAGAGTTAACTATGCATGTTTGTCCATGTGAATTCACTCAATTGCCCAATCATTCTAAGGTAATCTAAAAAGCTGGTGCCTTTCTTTCCCTACACTACTCCCAAATTCTTTCCCTTTGACAAACTTAAATCAAGAGCCCATCATTCTTCTCAAATCATACCCTCCTTTTATCCTACTTTTCCCCTTAGGACAAAGCTCGAACCATTAACGTAACCAGCCCACAATTAGAGGAATCTTCTCCACAGAACTCAAGGAGTTGTGGCGTGCCACTACTGGTGTGATAATATATTTCTGTAAAGCATCATATAGTAGATCTCATAATCATATGTAGTAAAATAAATTAGAAAATCAAGTAGGCTACTACATGGGAAGGTATTTTTATGGGTTTCGCCGGGAATCTATCATTGTCCGTTTCTATAAATCTAGGTGGTCATCAACTTAGCTATGTCCTAGAGCATGTGATAATATATTGATTTTACCACTGGTAGACACTAAATACAGAGTATGCAATTGAAGAATTTTATTATACTCAGGAGGTAAGAAATATGGATAAATGCGCAGGAGAAGGGCAAAGAAAAAAAAAATTGGGGGAAAAAGACAGCAAGTGCGACGTCAGAGTTGGTTCTGTACATTGTGGGTATGTATTGAATGGTGGAGGATTGCAACATTCACTTGCTTCCCTCATCTCTCTCTCTCTCTCTCTCTCTCTCTCTCTCTCTTCCCCAGCAACACTGCACAGCAGCTTTTCTTGATAATTTCAACGGCTCAACCTTTAGCTGTTGTCCATCTGAATTGCTGAATTTTGGAGGTGTTTCTGTCTCTGATATCAGTTAGCTTTTGGTAGTATTGTCAAGCTTTTTATTCTTAATTTCTCGGTCTTTTCAACGGGTTCTGTATATATATATATACATATAACAATTAGCTAGGCTTTGCAGCAAAAAATCTTTTGTTTGTTTGGTTTTCAGGCTCGGATCGTATTGTGGATGGATGTGATCAGTAGATCTGCATGATCACTGGATTCTAGTGCTAGCTATCTAGTCTTTTGATTCTTTACAAGCTGATTTAATTTTAGAAAATTGACAGTTGAGAGAAGATGATCATGAAGGGGATGATCTCAAGCCAGGCGACGGCGGTGCCGCAGCCACAGCAGCAGCAGCAGCAGCAGTTGGTGGATGAGAACATGTCCAACCTCACATCTGCCTCTGGGGAAGCAAGCGTCTCATCCAATCAGCAATATTCCAACTCGGCCGCCTCCCCCAATCCAAACCCTACCAAGAAGAAAAGAAACCTCCCTGGAAATCCAGGTCCCATACACATCTATATATATATAATTCTAATTCTACATATATTTTGTTCGTTTCTTCATTCATTCATTCATGAGCAATTAATCTTCTTATGTATCTATGTATGTATATATATATGCGATGTTTAGATCCAGAAGCTGATGTGATCGCGCTGTCGCCGAAGACGCTGATGGCGACCAACCGGTTCCTGTGCGAGATCTGCGGCAAGGGATTCCAGCGCGACCAGAACCTGCAGCTCCACCGCCGGGGCCACAACCTGCCGTGGAAGCTGAAGCAGCGGAACAGCAAGGAACCGGTGCGCAAGAAGGTGTACGTGTGCCCGGAGTCCACCTGCGTCCACCACGACCCTGCCCGCGCCCTCGGCGACCTCACCGGCATCAAGAAGCACTTCAGCCGCAAGCACGGCGAGAAGAAGTGGAAGTGCGACAAGTGCTCCAAGAAGTACGCCGTCCAGTCCGACTGGAAGGCTCACTCCAAGGTCTGCGGCACCAGAGAATATAGATGCGACTGCGGCACCCTCTTCTCAAGGTACCTACCTACCTACCTGTACACTAGCTAGCTAGCTTCTGCAGGACCACTGCACTTCTATAATTAAGCTTAAATTAATTTCGATCGATCGATTGATCGAGGAGCATGCATGATTCATCCTGCAGCATTTACATTTATTGGACTAGCTAGGTCTTCTTCCAAATCTTAATTAATTTAATTTGGTTTCTTGTTTAATTAATTTCTGCATGGATTATGGATTGGTTAATTGGTTGCAGGAGGGATAGCTTTATCACGCACAGAGCCTTTTGCGACGCTTTGGCAGAGGAAAGCGCGAGAGCAATAGCAGCAGTGAATCATTTGGCGCCGCCCACTAATCACCACCCACTTCTCTTCCCAGTCCCACAATCTATGCCCCTAATTTATGAGGAGCAACACTCCTCCTCTTCCTCTCTTCTTCCTCCTCATCACGTAGTCGATCAAGCTGCCGATCATCATCTCTCGCTCAAAAGAGATCAGCAGCAGATCAATAATAATAATCACATCCCACCATGGCTCAGTGCTACCTCTCTCAGCCAGTACTTAACAAACCAGCAACAGCAATTCCCTCCTTCCCCATTGATCTTCGGCAGCACTAGATTGGAGGAGCAGCCACCTGCTCCGGTACTTGCTCCGCCCTTCCAAGCCACTGCGCACATGTCTGCCACTGCGCTATTGCAGAAGGCGGCAGAGATGGGTGCGACCATGAGTAGGCCTCACCACCTCGGTCTCATGGAAGCAGCTGCCACTACTTCTGGATTTGGTCACCTTCCTCTCGGGCAAGAATACATGCTCAACACGACGACGAACACTGCTGCCGTCGCCTCCTCCACTCAATGTCATCTCGACGAGCGTAACCTTGAGGCCGGCGATCACTTTCTGTTTGGGGAAATGCCAGAATCAAAGAGAGAACAAGGTAGTAGTCGAGGAATGAACGATCACTGCAATATCATTACAGGTGGAAATGGCGACGGGATGACCACCAGAGACTTCCTAGGATTGAAGGCGGCGTTTCCCCATCGCGATATCCTTAACTTGACGGAGTTGGATCCTAATTGCTTGAGCTCCTCCTCTGCCTCCTATGATCAGTACCGACAAAGAGAGATGAAGCCATGGCATGACTGACATTAATTAAGGTACGTATATAGCTAGACAATTAAAATATTCCTGATCTTCTTAAATTTCCATGATTATATTAATTCTAAGTTAATTTGTTATTGGTTCGCCTGTTACATAATCTGTCATGTTTGTGAGTTCTCTTTTCTTAATTCCTACTGTATATTCCACACAGATGTACTGTCAGAACCACGCAAGCAAAAATGCATCAAAGACAAGAGATATAATAAAAGGTCATGAACTTAAAGGACAAACCAAATACAAATGTGAGGTGCGTGCTGTAACTTAGTAGTATATACATATTCCTCTTTAATTTGTCGATATAACATGCATGTATTAAGGACGAATTAAGTCTACTGCATGGCAATTCATGCAACTCGTACAAATTAAATCGACTGAGCATGTTAATTTATAAGTGTATATGAACAGCCATGTACGCGCATGGATAAATTTCTTCGGACATATATTTGAATAATTAATTAGCCGCTTCCCATTATGGACTGTTCAATTATTCGATACTTTAAGTCATGTATCTGTCGTTAATTGTTGCACAATTTCTCTCTTGCAATAAGAAAATAGTTCATGATTAACTAACTAACTAATTCACTATATTATATAACTACTATTTTTTTCAGTTTATTAATTTGTTAATTATTAATTTGTCGGAGTTAATTATATATACTACAAAATAGTAATTAAAGACTACACATTTTCAGTGTTCCACATGTTCTTAATTAAAGTTTTAGGCATAATATACTTATTAAAATTGAACTTTGGGATGAAAATTAAATCATTCAAAATTTTAAAATTGATCACGCTAAATATATATTATTTTATAGAGATGAGAAATAACCATATATAGATTAATAGAAAAGAGATCAGTACAAATCAAACTGAATTTATTTCCTTTAAAGTTATTCATGACGAATGAGTTTGGACTTTGGAGATGAAGGCAATGAAGAGTGGCAGCCATGGCCTTGAGCTTGTGGATCATCATGGCGAGCTCGGAGACTAGGGTATGCAAGGCTCTTTAATTCTCAACTTTCTATCTCCTCTATATGCTAAACAACCCCAATTGTCTGAGCTTGTATTGTTTTATAATTCTATTTTTTTTTTCTCTCTCAATTCCATCAATATATACTTAGAACCTTTAATTACACACACATACACACAAAAGGACATGGAGCAAACATACAAAGCATGTCAAGTCACGGGCGCAGTTGAATGGTACTGGGACATGTATGCTTGCATGAGTTGCAAGAATAAGTGAGAAGGACATCAATGACCGATCCTAGTTTTCCTCTGAATTGAAGCTCATTAAATTCAGCCCCTTACTCTATTATTTGTAGCTAGTAGTTTATCAGCTAGTGATGGAGCAGGACATGACGTGCTCTTTTGTTTGTCGATGGTTGGGCCGGCAACAAACTAGACGAGGTCACTTTTTAGTCGAGACGTCGTCGATATATATACATGCATAATATTGGAGAGAGATGGGAGAGGGAAAGCAAAGGGTCTGTCAACGCATTACGCATCGAACGAGGCTCAATCTTTTATCCTTGGCAGTTCATCACCTCGATCGACCCGTGCATGTTGTGGCCATTGCCTTGTGTCCTATTATTGCTGTAAAAGATACTGAGGCGCATGCATGCATGGAGCCAGAAATAAAACAGCAGCAGCAGCCATCACGAGATGAACCCATATCTTCCCCCGGTCCACACTTTATTCTCTCACTGCCTCTCACAAACTTGCTTTCTTGTGAACTCCTTTCTTCCTTTTTCAAAAAGCTAGAAGCCATTAATGTCAACAAAAAAAGAAAGTGAATACAATTGAATTTTTCCCACACACGACGTTGACCATGCATGGATCGAATATTGCCTAATCACTCATTTTCTAGTCAAAGCACAGCTTTACTCAAGTAAAAATGAGCAGGAGTACTGTTTGCTATGGGCCAAGTACTACAGAATAATTATGTATATTTTTGTCCTCACTTGGACTGCTACAGCATGTGAAGAGTGGCAGCCATATGTGTTGTTACTGTTCCCTTCTGATACAGAGGTACATGGTTGAGCATGGCAGTGCTGATGAAAACCTGAGCAAAATACGAACATCTGGACCCCCTGCGTAAGATTCATCGACTACATGGAGGATTGGAATAATATTTTGTCCCAATAAAGTCATGGTAATGAGTCTGCAGCTAGCATTGTAGTGCTTGTGACCAGCTGCGTACAGAATTGGACTCTTGTTTAGTGATACAAAGATTAAAAATACCGAGTCACGAGCATCACTACGTACTATCTAGCTAGTTTAGAATTTCACTGACAAGGTCACAAGGGGAGCTCGAGCACTTGTTTAATTATGTTCTTTCCGACGGTGAATTAATGATGAAGAAGGAATGAGGTCATGCTAATGTATCTGAAAAACTGTATCGTCTTATAGCAGCAATTAGCATAATGCAGTCTAGTACTGCGTTTGTTCATGTCCCACACCTCTGAATGCAACGCGAGCATCAGCATCGCAGCAGTGAAATGATTTCATGCCCCATGCAAAAGGTCGCTCCTTGCTCATACACGGATTTCGATGCACCAATGCACAGATGAGGTAGCCCTGCGACCAGCTGGCTTTCCTGTATACTGTAAAAACTTCCATGATAATGCATTGATAGCTGATGCTGAAATAAGAGGGTCTATATTAAAAACCTTATTTATTCACGTGTTTATTTTATATAATTTACTCGGCATTTTACTAAACCACCTATTCAAATTTGGGTATTACACAAATGCTTATTATATTTCTGAAATACCCCTCCTCTTTATCTATAAATTCATTAGAAAATTTTAGACAAAAATGATTGATAAATATAGAGAACTTCCTCTTTATCTATAAATTCATTAGAAAATTTTAGACAAAATTGATTGATAAATATAGAGAACTTCAAATCATTTCAAACCAAAATTAAAACCAATGTATTTCTAGAAACCTTCTTAATATATTTATGGTCTCGGATCTAACTTTGATAGTATAAATTGAGAGCAATAAATTTATAAATTTATAAAGGTTTAATAAAATTTATCACAAGCTCATTATATGACCTATGATAATGATAATCACTAATCAACACTATCAAATTTCTAAAAACTCCCATAATTCAAAAAATATCAAATTTTTAAATTTTTGATGGTATAAACTCATTCATTCGAAATTGGTTGATGGATTTAGAAAATTCCCAATCATATAAAACCAAAATCAATGTACTCCTCTGTTCAATATATCTATACTCTCATATTTGGATTCGATAACGTCGTCAATTGAGAGCGGTGAATTTTTAAATTGGTAGAGTAAAAATTTAGAAATGCACTCTCATTTTATTTTACTGCTCTTAATTTACGCAATCACATTTTAAATCCGAGGACATAAATACACTAAGGGAGTTTTCAAAAGTACATTGATTTTGATTTAAAGTGATTTCTCTAAACCTACGGAGCGAAAGAGGAGTATTATGGAAATATGGTACGTGATTTGGGTATTTTAAAAGTTGTGTGGATAATACTAAAGCCTATTTACGTGATTGAGTAAAATATTATTTAATTAATTAATTTAGTATTGTAGAATACAATTAATTCAATAAATAGACGAGATGACATATAATTTTGAATTAGTAATAAAATTCCAGTGGAATGTAAATTTCTATTTCATCTTCTCTGTTAGTCTATGGTGGATATATAAGACTGAGTTGTATCTTCTCTGTTAGTCCACTATTTTCTTATGAGTGTCAATAAGTTTGGTACTAAAGTCACGAGAATGGATTCAATAAGGAATAAAATCATCTTCTCTAGAATATCTGCAGCCAAAAGCCTAAGCAATTAATAATTTTATCAATTCAAATGTCAAATCACTCACTAAATAAATTCATCAAATAAAAAAAAAATCATGTCAATATATTTTATAACCATCTCTCACCTCCTCTATCCTACTGTATTCTCCTCTCGATCGTCTCCACCTCCTTTTACCATTGTAGTAGCCTTGCCCCACTTTGCATGCAAGCTCTTCTTCTCCTTAATTTGTTGCCCACCTCCTCTAAGCTGCTTATGCTTAACACCATTGACCAAAACGACAATGCTAATTCAATGTCCCTTTGTATTATATTAGACTCTACTAACGTCTTCATTGGGGTCGTTATTTTTAATGTGGTTCGTAGCCGCACATCTATTTCATAATCTATGACGCGTTTGATGTCTCACCCTTAAAGGATGCCTCATGATGGGGTAAACTTCTACAAATTGAAATTCAGAACGTTTAATGATAATAACTTAACTCAAACAATGAAATTTCTTCAGCTCTCTCCGAATTTAACCATAACTAAAATATCTCTCAACAAAAAATTCCCATCTCTTTCTAAACATTAATATGAAAGCAAGAAAGAGGTGAATTACTAAAAAGATTAAAATGTTTAAGATAGCCTTCAACCTTAAAGAGACCATGGATTCTTTTGAGCCTCGATGCTCTCCTTAAAAAGAAAATCAAAGTCTTAAGTTGACTGATCCTACGTAATTCAAATGTTAGAATTTCAATTATATATTAGGTTGGAAATCTGAATGGAATAAAGAGCGGAGAAAAAGCGACTCTATTATGTATAGATTTTTAGTTCTATATTGGAAGTCTTTTGATTTTATTATTGATTTAAATTATGACATATGCATTGATGTGGTGAACATATGCATGGCGAGAGGTTCTCTTTCACGCGTGGGTACATAGAGGGTACAAATATAGGACCCAGATTTGCACTGAACCAAGCACTAAATGTCAGACCGATCAGGGTAAATTTGCAGAGCAACTAATATTTTACCACATGATTTTTTTTTGTTTACTGCTCAAAAGGATAACAGAAGTATTATTAACTATTGTTATTGGCGATTTTGTAACCTCCTTGATAGTAATGGTGTAACCATATATGGCCGACGACTATCATTAAGTCTTGGCCATTGAATGACCTTAATGGCGAACATTGATGGTTGCTGGCTATCATTAATCCTTGGCATTGAATGACCTTATTGGTCGACTATTGATGACTAATGACCATCATTAAGCTTTCGTATTGAATAACATTAATGGTCGACCATTGATGGTCGAAGGCTATCATTAAGCCTTGACATTAAATGACCTTTACTCGACATTTAATGCAGGTAAGAGATGATGCTTCTATATAAAGAGACCATGGTATTGAGAAATAGAAGCGAAAGTAATAGTAAAAGAATTTCTTCACCTTCGTTCCCCGATTTTTTCCTCTTAGCTATGCATTCGCTCGGCTAAACTACTCTTGATTACACTCAGGTGCATTCTCTATTCGCAGTGATCCACCAATGAATGATTACGATTACGGTTTGCCATTGTATCCTAGGAAACAGACAACCTGAGAGAACCTTGAAACACAATCGAAGATGAGACGAATTTGTTTTAATGGAACTAAGTTGAGAATAGGCCTCGACATCTCCCACCTCGACTTCTGGCTCCTAACTCGACAACTCAGCTTCCCGAATCGGTGACTCTTACTCCCAACTCTGCTTCCTGACCCAACGACTCTACTTTTAGACTCAACGATATGAAGCAACCATCTTCCAAACAACTCAGTAGCTCGGCTTGATTTTCAAGACCGACAACCTGAGATTATTTGATTAGGTCATCTCAATAGATAAATTAGAATTAATTTTATATAATTTCAATTTAGCTAAACTTTCTCTCTATCTATGATAATAGATTGTCCAACATATTATTCAGTCAACTAAAATAGGATTATTCATTCAATTTGCACTTGTCTAGTCAATTAATTTACCAAGTTTAGTCGGCTATAGTCAATTGACTTGCTTACCCACGTGATTCGATTAAGTTCAAATAATTTTTTTAATTTATATGTCAGTCAAGTAGAGGTTTTATTCAATTCAATTTCCCTCTTAGCTAACTCATACTCCATAAAGTTGCCCTAGGAACAACCACAACTGGAATACCCCCCATTGTTGCAAAGCAACAAGCTTTGGGTACTTCACTCACAATCTAGGCGACACACATCTGATACAACAGTAGTTTGAAGAGCCACGTGGCATTAGATATTTAATATAAGAGGTGACCTAGCAGTCAAGGTCAAGATTAGAAATTAAGAGAAAATTGGCTTCCGATCCACCGATCGACTATTTGTTT
>JBBPFQ010000002.1:3484399-3501260 GCA_037974815.1 Kaempferia elegans
AATTGGTTATAGTAATCCCACTATATACTCATGGAGTATATATTTAGGTGTCTAATAGTATTTATTTTAGTTCTGGGGTTAAACCAATTAGACATACTTTTAAGGTTTAGAGATTAAAATATAGTGTTCACATTAAAAAAAAAATAGGTGTCTAGTATATATATTTAGAGTTTAAAAGGTAAAAAAATATTAATTTTTGAAATAATAATAATAATAATTATTATATATATATATATATATTTTAGCCTGCACGGTCGCCAGTGCACAACCGTGTGGACAACTAAGTGCGCGAGGGCGCCTTCGCACTCAGTCGCCCATGAGTGTCGCGCACGGGTGGGTGTGCAGGCTAAAATATATATATATATATATATATATATATATATATATAATTAGTGAGCCCCACTCTATTAAAGCATAGGTCTTAGTAGCCTATGACTTGAAGAGCATTGAGCATGATGTATCAGAAAAGTTTAAGCTCGTGATTACTAAGCTAAGACACTCTTGGCTTCAATTGCAGAGTCCAAGTGCATGATGTGTTACAGGACCATCCGTTAAACCATCTAGGACACCCTTTTTTTTACCTCTTCAAAGGTGCATGAGTTTCTCACATCACATTTATACCAGATGGAAAGAAAATCACCCTTTGAAATTAAAATAACTACTCATCGATCATCAAGAGGTGGTTAGAAAATTACAACTGACTCTATGTACATTACAGGCTGCCACATTGATATTCAGATGTAGTTGACGACAACACATCAAAAAGAATTTGAGCGTCCCACACACGTCGAGCGATTTGCACAAATGCACTTCTCATTGGTTGTTTCGGCAAGAATATATGAACAAAATGTTACTACTCGAAGGACTTAACAATAACCCCCAAGGTCGTGTTGTTAGAACCAGTCTATATAAATGAAATTTGGTTTACCAGATGGAGGAGCTTTAGTACAAGTCTCAGAAGTCAGAATTGTGCAGAAGAAGAATATTGATTCAAACCATTAGCAAATAACCAAATACACAAGCAAGAAACAGTCTACTACATAAAACATCCTTGGAGAAAATATGTGTTACCTGCATTATTCTTGCACATTTTGAGTTCTCTAGTAAAACAGTGGATCTAGACATCAGGCACAAGCACAATAGATCCAGATGTTTTCCTTGACTCCAGGTCAACATGGGCACGAGCAGCATCTGACAGCGGGTAAATATGGTTGACCCGAACACGCAGCACACCAGAAGCAACATTGGCAAAAACCTCTCCTGCGGCTGCAAGCAGCTCGTCACGGGTTGCAGTGTAGTGCATCAGTGAAGGTCTGGTGAGGTAGAGAGATTTGGGGAGAAGATAACTGAGTGGAACAGGATCTGGAGTCCCTGATGACTGCCCAAAGCTGACCATAAAACCTCGAGACATCAGGCATGACAAGGATCCCTGCACACTCATATTCCGGATGAGAATAAAGATTTAAGCATGGCAGCTAGTAAAGTAACCAAGATGGTTTAACAGTGTTTTCCAGAAATTTTTTGCTGGGAGAGCAAACAGACTATTTGCTAAACATGTGACAGATGTTTCCCTCAAAAGCATTCCAAACACTACTTCTAATGTAGGTGGGAGGATGCTTCCCAAAATAATTTTAAAATACAAAAATTAACATGTAATAATAAATAACTTATTAATAATATAGACATTAACAATATTGAAAATTATAATTTAAATATTTAAAAAATATATTTAATATTTAAATTTTGAGTATCAAATCATTGTTAACTAAAAATTAAATTATTATTCAATTGTTATTAATTCTCTAAAAAAGCATGAAATAAAAGTTATTGTTTATATGTGGATAATATGTAAATTATATTAATTAATCATAATTAATAATTATTTTAAAATAGTATCAAGTAATCTAATCAAAAGACGTATTTTTATAACATCAAAAAACATTTTGAATAAGTAAATAATGTCATCAAGATAAGTTCCATCATAAAAGTAAAGTGTATAATGAAGCAATAATAAATTTAAGTTTCATAATAATTTTAAAGCAACAATTTTACTATAATTATCAAATTTTATAAATTAATATTCATTTTTATTTAATTATAAAATCATTATATAATTTCAAAAATAAAAAATAACAATTTAGTCACTATACATATGTATATTCTAAAGTATAATAACACAAAGTGTGTGTGTGTATATAAAATTTTGTTAAGACAATTTTCTTATGCTAATATTTATCATGTTACCATTATTTGAACATAAAGTGACAAGTGCTTCTAAATATATATTTCACTAAGTACTATAAGATATAAACTTGCTTTATAAAGAAATTTCTAAATGTAGAATACCTGAAGTATTGTCACAAAATACTTGGTGCAAAGTGCATTTTCTAAAGGCACATTTCAAATGCAAATGAAATTTTAAACTCAGTGTTGATCTTAAGCACTCAGTGTACATAGATTGGGGACTTACCGTATTCTTTTGTATTGGAAGAAGAGGGCATTGTAATAATGCTAAAAGTTAACCAGCCAATTGAAACTTGCAAAAGCAAAGTGATGATCAATACATGAATCCAATCAAAAAATTATGCATGCATATCATCAATTACGAACTAATTTCACTCAGTAGATGATGAGAGGAATGCACAAAAAAAAGTCAACATAAAAAAAATACATGTCAAGTTTATCAGGATAAGTTTTCATCAGATTATCAGGGTAAATCATCATGGGCTTAAGTATTTTACAAATCGCGAAGGAATATCATTGCAATCGGCCTTACATGAGAGAGAATGTAGTGTAACCAAAATACAATAATCAAGATTGGCCAAATGTTTCCACTTTAACATTTTTGAAGCGGGAGCAACCAATATGAATTCTCGACCTTTTGACCAAACTAACATCCGACCTTTCATTGTTAATCTATCCGATCATAGAATTTGACATGATAACCCGTCAAATACATACATAAATTACTTCATTACAGTTAAAAATTGAAAAGAGTCACAATGGAAAGAATCACAATGGGCAAGTTTAGTTAGATTATTTACTAAGTCTCTACAAAAGGCATATTGCAGGTCTTATGGGCCATGCTAACTTGAATAAGTGACCTTATTCTTTCTTTTGAAAATGGATTTCTTTGTTCCTTACGTAAGATAGATTCTCACTCACTTGAAGGTGGATTACCTCATGTTATCCCCTTTTCTTTCCTTTTTGTGTATTCCTTTTAAGAAAAAAGTTTTGCATTACTGTGATTGAGTTCTCTAGTGCATTGCCAACTAACTTATTATCTTCCTCAATCTAGTGCCATTTTCTGTCAAAACCCCTCAATTTTCCCACTAGCTAACCATACCGAAAGTACACTTTGAATATCAAAGTCAGCTTGTGGGTTTGAGGTCCTTGGGAAATTCTGAAAGTTTGCAGTTGGCTTATAGGAAGATTACATTAATTTTGTTAAATTTAAACATTATGTTTTAACTTTAATTTTTATGCACAAAATACCATCGGAATTCGTATTTTCAGGAGGGAGATACACCAACTAATATGACACAAAAACAGTGCAGTTTAAAAGTGAAAATGAGGTAGGAAAATAAGTGCATATGCAGAAGAAGCATATAATAAGAGAATAACAGCTAACCTGGAATGTATCCTTTCCGATAGAATCATAGACAACATTGACTCCTTTGCCTGATGTTATTTCATTCACTTTGGATACAAAATCCTCCTTTGTGTGTACTATTACGTGGTGGCATCCATCTTGTGCTGCCTGAGCTGCCTTCTCTTCAGTTGAAACAGTTCCTATAACAGTGGCACCAAGGGCTTTTGCCCATTGGCAAAGCAATGAACCTACCCCTCCAGCAGCAGCATGAACAAGAATAGTGTGGCCAGCCTCAACCTTTTTCAAACAGTGAAAGTTCATCATAATATATATTCAATCTTAGTTGCAAACATGTTGAGAATGTTATGAAAGGAAAATACAAATATCACTAATAAATCAAAGAAAGATAGTGAGTTACAACTTTGTAAATCACAATAACAGTGCAAGTACCTTTGAAACCTCAAACCGAAAAAAAAACAAATACCTTTGAACCTGATAGGTGGAGCCAATACCTAAACTACACATCATCTTCCAACCGTTTATGTCTCAACCATTTGGAGTTGGAATGGAAGAATGAGTACTCTTCAAATCTTCTTCTTTATTTATTTATTTGCATTGTCTAGGATTTTCTTTGGTTTCCCTTTAGACGTTATCTGATTGATTCAACTCGTCTAACTCTAAAATTCATTTGTGGTCTTTGAACATGCGCATATATCAATTTAGTGCTATCATTTATCATCTATTGAAACAACACTTGTTCTTGGACAATGGACAATAGTATTTATATTTATTTATCTTTCCTTTTGCTTAGTAACCACAGATTCATTCTAGCATTATCACAACCACTAATGTATGTTTCTCACAAACTTAGATGATTTTAGTTTGTCTATATATCTCATCAACTTAGTTGCACTCTTGCCAAGAGGAAACTGACAGGATTTATTGCAAGGTATTTAAGAAGCTTTATGCATTATGATAATCTTTTCTTGTTCTACAGAGTACAAACTTCAAAGTAACAACCAACACAAATAAGCAAACATGCAGTTACTGTCAATTCAGAGATTAGAGAAGCTCTTTAATCACTTACTTCCTAAAGAAGATACAGTAGATAGGGAGGTGTTTGGCCAATCATATTGACAATCCAACAAGAAAACTGATGCAGGATAGGGATGCACTATTCCCAAATTGATCATATAGCACCAAGAACAATCTCAAACTCTTAAAAACTCGCAAAGAAGCAAATTCATAAATCGAAGAACAAACAATTACAAGGGGATTTTAACCTCTTTTATAAACCAAATGATAAGATAAAGTTGCCTAAGATGAGGTCTAACTTATCCTAAAAATATACGACTTCTAAAAGCTCAGATGATTTTTAACAATTTAACAAGCATATGAAAAATATATAACAAAAAAATTTTAGAGCACTCTTAAAATTTAACCCTAAATTTTAAATCGCATCATTTTAGGTTTGGTTTAAAATTCTTAAGGTTTTAAATCTTTTACAAGTTTGTTAAATTTTCAAAGTGTGTCTATGCTTTTAAAAGCTGTTATTTTTAGGATAAATTTTTTCATGTCTAAGGAAACTTGGATTTATTGTTTGGTTTATAAAGAGGGTTTTGATCCCCATGTAATAGATTATTATTTGATTTCTGAAAATTTTCCTCTCAGAGAATTCTGTGTGATATCGAATTTTTGTGATACTTTAAAAAAAACTGAGGGTCCTAACTTTTACATAAAGTTGTTTTTATTTGGTTAATGGATTGTAGGGATCCTAGACTAGGTCTGAGTTGGGAGCCAATTATTTTGCTCCTTCAACCACTAGATGCTAGTAGGAACCTTCCTCAAATGCTCTCAACATGATGATCCGAATGCTTTTAGAGCATGATGAAAATGACCAACTTTGATTTCTTCTTCCTGATCTGGTGTTTGTACCACTAGGTTAATAGGTAGTCCAAGTGTTTCTCACTATTGAAGATTGCTTTCCATTATTAAGATGCTTACCATGTTTGAATTATTCTCAGCTTGAAATTTGAAGGTGGATTGAACCGTCGATTAAATGGTTAACCGGCCCGTCTAGAGACAAGCAGGTTACGATTCAAAGCTGTTGAACTAAGTCACCGGTTAACAAGACCATTGACACAATTACAGTTCCGAGCCGGGTCCGAACCAAACCCAACTCATGGACAGGTCTAGCCAAGTGTTAGGCACAATAATATTGAAACAATATCATTCTAGCTAAAGACAAACTTTAGCATAAAATGCTATTTAAATTTACCCTTAAGTATGTAGATGCCTTCACTTCTTTTTCTTTTCTTTATTATCTCCTTTCTTCCCTTACCTCCACAGACATCATGTATCGATACTTTGGCACATTCAATGACACTATAGCTTGAAATTTCAAAACTTAATTCCCATTTATACTACTATGGAGCATAAGAATATCTTTTCTCTTCTCGTTTGGATTATCTATTAGGAGCATGATATCTCATTTTCGTATGCTATATTAGATCAAGTGAATATTAGATTTCTAGACAATATTATGCTTGGATTAATCTAAAAAGTCAAGTCAAGAATAATCTCTTCTTGTTCAATATCCTCATGCATTAACATACATGATCACCTCACCATATGCAAGGTTTGAAATTATGAATCATGTCGCCCAAAAATGTCAAAGTTTTTCATTTCTCCCGAATACTAGAACACAAAACTTGGCAACACAAAGTGAATTACCTATGCCACTTGTGCCAGAACAATATTGCCCATGTTATGTGGCATCAAAGTTACTCTCGGTTAAACATTGGCAAAAATAGGGAACCAAAATTGGTAATGCTTGGATTTTGGTTTCCAATCACGAAGACAAGAAGAGGCAAGGAAAATGCTATAAATCGACAGGATAACAAGCGGAGAAGGCATAGTAAAAAGATTGAGAAGGAAATTGGAGAGGCTACTTCTTGGCATGAGGGAAGCCACTTAATGTCTCATTGAAGAAAATTTGGTGGTTGTAACGAGTGCGAAAGGGGTTTTGTTTTAACCAATTTCTAAATTTGACTATAATTATCACATTGATATTGAAGGCGTTGGCGAGGCAACACATTATCATGAAGACAAAATTAAGTATCATTAAAAATTAATTAGGTTAATCACTTGCATGATCAATTAATGTTTAATTAATCAACACAATTAATTTGCTCGAATATACAAAAGTTTTACATTCTCATCAAATAATTAAATTAGGTATGTGTAATCAGTTGAGATGCTTATAACAATTTGCAACTTATTGGTACCAAGTAATAATGCAAATGACTTTTATTTAGTATACACTTATCATTGAAAGCATGAAAATTGTATTGCCAAGTTGCCCATATATGTGACAACATTGTCAAGGAAAAATGGCAAGCTTGTGATTGTTTTCAAACAAAGCCAAGGGTGTGTTACTTTTTATAAATGTGAAGAAAGCTTCTAAGCTTATACCCAACCATGCCCATGGTAAACAACTAATGTGCCATCCGCGAGCAATACAACGTATGTTGCAACCATATCAACCCCAACATCATGACCATATGCCTAGCCTAAAATTCACCAAAGACCACTTGATAAAGGGCCAATATATACTATAGCTACATCACTGCGACCATTTAGAGCCATGCTTACTATTGTCTTAAATTGAGCACCTACTGTCAAGGTTCAAAAGCTCAAGCAATGCCAAAGTTTTGGTCAAAGATTAGAACAATATTGTTTCGGTATCGTGTCGATATTTTGATGCATAAAACTGATTATGGATTGGAGGTTGGAGGAGGGAAATGAAGCAAAGGAAAAAACAATGGTTGTGCCAGGCGATATCAAGTTTCGGTAATTTATCGGAATAATACGTTTCGACTCTTTCGCCTTGCCTAGTACAATATTTCAAATCATGCCATTGTTAAACTAGATGATTTCAGCTTTAGATTCTTGGAGCACGCAACTATGTAGTCATTTGCTTGCAATGTCATTGATTGTGAGAAGAAGAATATGACCACAAGAAAACCGACATCAACAATTGAAAGGAAAGCCTTTTTTCATTTATTTTCTAGATCAATAAATATTCACTCTTAAAGATTATCGATTTTCATAAACAAGAGGAAATAATTGAACTATCTCTTCTTGCATGATTCCATCTTCTGTCTAACCAATTGGCAAATTTAACTCAAATAAGACACTTTGCATCTGGTGTGTGAAGGTACCAACAGTTTGAATGTGATTTTGATCTCAAAATGAATTTTTGTCCTAGTCCTTCATGTTTCTAGTACAAATCTTAAGTCTAATGCTATCAGATCAGATTACTTCCAGAAAATTGCTTTATCTCTTTAAACAGAAACAAACAAAAAATAACTTGGACCTATGTACTTAATAGAACTCGTCAAGATTTGTCAAGAACTTTCAACCAACGAGTGGGTATAACTTATAATAATGTCCTAGTAAATATAACATTTCATTTATTATGTCATAATCATAAGTTAACTAATTGGTGATTGGTTTCATACCAAACAGCAGGAAAACAATATTCAAAATTAGTATTTAGACAACCAGGGGAAGAAAAAACTTTAAAGAAACAACCAACCTGGAAACAACGATGAAGTAGAACATATGCTGTCATTCCCTTTAGTATAATGGATGCTGCAACCTTATGATCAATTGTAGATGGAACAGGAACAACAGCATTTGCCGGAAGAATTTGCTCTTCAGAATAGGAACCCATTGGGTTGCCAGCATAAGCAACAACATCCCCTACTTCTATTCCGGTCAGATCAGGGCCCACAGCCGTCACCACTCCAACAGCTTCCATTCCTAGATTTGCAACAAAAACAAATATCAAGTAGGTTCTAATTTTTCCCCTCACAACTTGCACAGACAAAAAGTGCAAACAGCTTCTATGCCTCTTATTATGATTAAGAGAAGAAATATACAACTGCATTAATTTTTTTGTTCAAAATTTATAACATAAGTTTGTGCCAAACCAATAAGCACCTAATATCGTCATTTGTCCCTAGCAAGATGATGCAGCATATGAAAGCATTTTGGAACAGCTAAAGATGGAAAAAAGATGTTCTGAATTCGTGTTTCCTTCTTACCACTTCCTCTGATGGTCATAATGGGTAAAATTTCCTCTTGCATTTTCTAAAAGGATTTCATATGCTACTGTTGCATTTGCTTCTACTCCATATTATAAGAAATTTTTAAGCGTCATTATCATTTGATCCAAATTTTAACAAACAATAAACACCTAAATGACTGTAGTCATGATTAAACTTGAGACTATTTGACTCGAATGCTGAAAGCCCATATAAGAGCATAAAACTATTGTTGGGTACTTCTTGGATATTGAAAAAAAAAAACGTCCTTTATTTCATCTCTCTTCCTTTCTGCCTTTGTACTGCAAGAACAACAATTGAGGCACATAATTGCTCTGCATTAAGTAACATCAAAGCCTAACCTCAAGACATCTTTTGGACCACTATTACCCTGCATTACATCCCCCACTATGATGGCACCTTAATCACATCTATCTGAAAAGGGAAAACTACCTTTACAACTACTACCTTCTCTTGTGTTGTTGCCTCTCAAACCCATCATTTAATTCCACCTCCACCAGTTTTATGCCTATTGAATATGTAAATCTTTACTAAGATCAAATCTGAATGCCTGCAAAAATCCATCATACTTTTCAACAGAAATCCCCATAATTTCCCACTGCTACCATCCACTTTCCCTGTCTTTCTGTTTTCCTAACAAAGAGATCAGCCAACTCTACCACCTCCAGTGTAACACTAATTGGCTTTGTCCGGATAACTTTAAAGCAAGATCCGCAATAATTATGATAAAAAAATCCAAGTTTTGCCTTACAACACAGCCTGCATAGGACACCGCCTGCAGAATGATGCATGACCCTCACATCAGCTTATATAGTGTAAGCGGTCTGATATTGCACAAAGCCTCACATGTTTGTCGCTAAAACTTTGGTTCACAATGGCAATCTTTAAAAAAACATTAATCATAGAAGAATGAAAAAACAAGTTTGTTTGAACATAGTGAGGCTATTATAATAATAAAAAGTCATCTTGTATTGGAAAATTTAAGAAGCAACTCAAGACCTTACATTGAGATTTCAACAACAGGATCTACTCGTGATAATTTGATAGTACCACAACCTCATTGAAAACTAGTTTCATTTACTCATGTTAGCTAGTAATTCTTGATCTTCTTTTTTTGCCCCCAAAAAGGTATCACACTTCTTTGTTTCTTGCATTTTAGTGCAACCAATACCATGGCATAATTGTTGTCTTATTTATCCTTCCACTTCATCCTTTTAATGATTGACCAGTAAATATCTTTATAATTTTCACTAGTTTAGCATTTAGTGTCATACACTAACAAAAGGATATAATTAAAATGAGAAATTGTTTATATGACGATTGATAAGCCACATTAGATAAATCTACAAGAGATGACCATATAATAGCAGTGGAAATAAATACATTAAACAATGCCAAGAAGAAAAAGTCAACATCAATCTCAAGCTTGCTTGGAATCTTATCCTTTCCTAAACCAAACACAAATCACCTCTAATAAAAAATTATGCCCAAGAAATGTGCTAGGATCACATAGAACAGACAAAGTAGATCAAATTCAAAGTTTCCAACTAAAAAATCTTGATCAATCAAGTTCTAAAGTGACCAATTTTTTATCCAAGGAAGATCTAAAACCTAATGAGGTTGAGCAATCAGTTAAAATCTAGTAAAAAACAATAAAGTTATCCAAGATATTTAACCAGGGGGTGATATTGACAATATTTGGAGAAATAACTTACTGAATTAATTGGAACTTATTAGAAATCTAGAGAAACTCATTGAATTTAGGCAAATATTTACATAGAGCAACTATCATTAAATTGCGTGCTGAAACTCAAGATAAAATGGAAGAAAGCAATATAGGAGCACATTCATAATCAAAAATATTTCGCTATAGGCTTGTTGAATCAGATGCAATTCTCCAGCTGTTTATCCTCTGAGAATGTAACCAGATTAAGATTTTTTGTGGTGAAGGAGGTGATTGCAGAATACAGAGACACGGAGGATGAGGACTTTGGAGTGAAAAAAAGTAGATTGGGATTAGCTGAGCGATTGTGTTTGTCTATGAGGTTATGGTTGCTTGTGAAGGCTAGATGATAATAAGGGCGCTTGTATCAATTTGATACTGAACATAGAAAGGAAAAGAGGAGAGCATAGAGAATAGGATTCTACAATTACCTTATCAAGCATTATGATATTGAATACTTTATCAAGCATTGCACAACTACCAACTGACAAAGATCATATCCACTAGCCAGAGGCCGCCCAACTAAGACTTCTAAACAATGGCTTCATTTCAATATTACAAATCCATGTTTATCCCAAGTAAGGTCTTACCCACTAGCCACAGGCTGCTCAACTAAGACTTTTAAACAATGGCATTAATTCAATATTACAAATCCATGTTTATCCCAAGAATTGCATCGTCAGGGACATTAAAGAACCAATAATGAGATTATTTTATTCCATACATGTCACCAAAACCAGGTTTGGTCTAGCCAAATGTCAAAGTCAACCAAGTAAATAGTTATCCTTATTGCAAGTCTTTGCTTTTCATTGGCAACATGTGATCACTGATCGGTGTAAAAAATTGTGTTTCAATAACCATGGCAAGAAAAAAGGGTAATCCGATGTAGAAAGCTCCCGCCAGGAATGATCAGATCAAATTGGATTTATTGTACGCAGCCTTATCTTGCATTACAAAAGGTTATTTCTACGATTTGAAGCCGTGACCACAAGCTTCAACAACCAACTATGACCAAACAAGAAATTAAGCATTTAAGTCATTTAGTATTATAATATCTTTCATGATATTCGCTTATCTTACGCAACTTGATTGAACTCGCTTGATTTTTATATGTAACATCTTCAATTAATAATATCATGGCCTCATTCTTACCTCAACCAATGATTTCATGAAAACATCTAGCATGGTGTTTGAAATACCATTTAAGCCATGCAACACAAGTAAAACCTATCATTTTCCTAGCTGCTCAGCATGTGGAATGGATTGATATTATCTAAGACGAGGGTTTTCCTCCTCCGCAACATGTCTTGTTCTTCAAGCTACGAGAAACAAAAAATAGCCCCTTATAAATCAACAATATTGACTAATCTATTTGTGAAAGTGAGGGTTTTCTTCCTTTGTAACATGCCTTATTCCACATGCGAGCATTTTGTGAACTCTTCTATGAGCAAGGGTTTTCTTCAATCTCTACGACATGAAGAAGCTATGGAACAGCTCCATATGCTTCTCAAGATAGCTCCTCATAGGCAAGAATAAAAAGTGTTGGAACAACTTAACTAGCTTTCCTCGATGGTGGCAGAAGCTATGGAAACTCTCATTCAAGTAACCTCCGTCAAGTAATAAGCCACCTCATCCTCCTCTGCTTTTCACTCTTCATGTCCTTCCTCCTCCGCCTTCAATCTACCATAGGCAACATGTTGAAACTGCCACGTGACACTAAAATATTCTTGTTTCAGTTGAATTCAGACACTCCAAACAAGACTTTAATATTGTGTTCACTTAGGCAAATGAATTTCTTAAGCCCATGAAAGATCACATTTCTAAGCTTGTGGTACTCTCTTTTCTTATAAAGCCCAACACAGAGAATAAGAGAAATCTAATAGATAGAAAGCCAAAGGAATAAATTGATTTACTCCTCATCTTTCCCCACCCTTGATTTCCTCCCTTTTTTTCCCCGCAATAAAAAAGTAAACAAATCTTAAATATTGCTCCAGGTCCAATCAAATTAAAGTGCTGAGTATAATGTGATTTTAAAGTGATTATATACACATGAAATGAAGAACACTTAGAGAAGATGGATATAAGTAAAGGTGATAACAAAACATGATAAACCAATGTTAGCCAATAAAATCACTAACCATTTCACGCTTCATATGCTCACTTATCAGATTTGTAAACTTTTAAGAATGCAAAAAAAAATAATGTAAAAAACAAAACATGTTTATTTAATAAATAAGAAAACAAAGATATTCAAAAAATAATAATAAGGGTGTGCATCTTATATTTCATTCAATATAAATACTAGAGTACACAACTGAAATTTTATTTAGAATCTCAAACTTAATAAATAATAACACCTGATTTAATTAAATTTAACACGATTTAATTAAATAATATTTATTTAATTAAATTGGCCAAAATAAATCTGATTAAACTAATTATAACAATATTAAATTAACAGATCAAATCATATTTAATCAAATTAATTAATTTAAAATCTAGCTGAATTAAATTAAATGAATTAGGCTAAATCAATTAATAAAATTATTTAGACTAATTTTAAGTAATTTAATTAATAAGAACTAACAAGAAAAATATTGTTATAATATTTCATTTATTTTAATTAATAAGAAAAATAGTGTGATCTTGTGGTCCTAGGTCCGAGTCACAGAAATGGACTCTGGTAATAGGCCTAATTTGGTCCAACCCTTCTTCAGGACCCGCCAATTCTTCAAGATCCGCATTGGCAGGAGCTTCGTGTACTGGGTTGTTCTTTTTTTAATTTATTGATTTTAATTAATGAGAAATTATTAATAATAAATATTAAATTAAAAAATAATTAAACATTAATTGCTTAACTATTAATAACTAAATTGTGATTAATGTAATAAGAATTAAATCCTTTTGGAGTAGGATCGTTGGAGAGGCTAGGGGGTGAATAATCATTCACGGATTTTTAGTTTCTATAAAAACAAGTAATGTAGTGGGAAAAAAATAAAGAAAGACTATCAAATTAAAAAAGAAAACCAACATCACTTGGAGTTTATTGTAGTTCAACAGCCCTCCCAAGGACTCCTACTCAACGACCTTGATCCATAAGGTAAATCACTCCTCGAAAGAACCTCTAATCTTTCTCCTTTTTGGCCGGCAGCCACCGGTGAAGAAACCTCCTGCAATCACTTCTTACAATGAAGAAGAATAATTAAGCACAAAGAGGGAAATAGAAAACAAGAGCTTATTATAAGGGAAGTTAGAGGGCAAAATTTGAGGATTCAAATCCTTTCTCGTGCCTCCAAACTTATATTTAAAGAATCTTATAGTTTCTCAATTTCAAACTATCATTAGTTGACTCCTTTGCATGTACTCGATGGTTATGAGACCATTGTTGTCATTATTCAAGGTTGTAGGATGCACATTAGTCAACTACTCCAAAATATCAATCGGTTGTTCCCAAATCTAGAGTACTCAAAAACATTATGTTTATTTTGTTTTATGCCTAAGTCAACTGGTCATTCGACTACTTGTGATTATAAGTTGATTGAATACCTGAATTCTAAATCCCTCAAACAAAAAATACTCATTTTGTTTATGGTTTTGAGTTTGAGGTGTAATCAATTAATATTAGTTAAATGCTACTTGGATAGACTGCAAACAAGTCTTTATATTTGTTTTAATTTACCAATCGATTGAAAATCTTATTATAATTGACTATTCAACTACCTTAACTACTTCTAAATTCAAGCCCATTTTTTAATATAGAAGTGCATTCACTCTCCTCTCGGCACGTTACCTTATCCGGCCAAGAAATCCTTCATATCTTTGGGACTTTATCATACCAAGGAGCCTTCTTGCTTCCAAGTCTTCGTCATGCTAAGAGACCCCTATGCCTCAGAGTCTTCATTATGCCTAGCATTCGATCCTTATCGACCTGCTGAGACTTCCTCATTACCTAGTTGACCTCAACTTGTTGAGACTTCCTTACACTACCTAGCATCTAATTGACTTTAACCTATTGCCACTTCCTTGCACTACCTAGAATCTGATTGACTTCAACCTACTAGGACTTTATGCCAAGTATCTACTTGGGCTTCCCTTATTCCACCTGCAACCTATGTCAAGTTTACTTGCACCTGCACACTTGACACACATATAAAATCAATATCTTGTTGTCGAACTTAAACATTATCAAAACCACATGCAAACGCATGCTTGGAGATTAATTGCACCAACATTTGGTTTCTCCCAGATTCAAAAATCACACCTACACAATTTGGTGGTCAGTCAAGTCCAAATGAAAAGATTTAGTAACGGTAATTAAATCTTGATTATGTAGATAACCATTGAAGTCTTGGTCCCACGAGTGGCAACTAAAGTGTTGAAGTCAAGATTGTGCATGCGGCAACTAAGAAAGTTTGTGATCTCTAGGAACGCATCCTAGCACCACAGAAGAGTTTCCAAGATTCAATCTAGATAATCTAGATCTGTATTTAAATTAAAATGTCAACTCCTTGTGATTTTCATTTGATTCCCTTAATTTCTATCACATTCAGTTGAATTATGATTTTCTATCAACATTTGAGAAATTTCATACTCTTGTCTAGGAAATTGATCTGAATTAGATCGATCCAACTCAATCAATTTGAAATGGAATCAATTGAGTTGCCAACCAAAATTTGATGAAAACAACATTATTCAAATCAAGAAGTTCAATGAGTACCTATTTTCTCATCCTAGTCTAGCTGAATGGACTTGCTAAATGAAACATGGCCAGCAAATTGGTGTGCTTTCAAAGGGCCATGCCATAATGCGTAATTTAGCAACGAAATGCCACCAAAGAAAGGACAATTCATCACATGCATGATGTTTATTTAGGATATCAAAATGTGTGACACGTAAAGCCTTTCACATGGTGCTTTTATACAAATATGTGAAAAGTGATAAAGAGCTAAGAGAGAACGAACCAGGTGTAAAGGGCAGATCCTTAGTGTACACCCCCTTGCGGAAGTAAATATCGATGAAATTAACACCTATGGCCTTGTTCCTCACTCTGATCTCTCCCTCCTTGGGCTCCCCAACTTCCACCTCTTCCCATTTCAAAACCTATATCGAAAACACAGTGGAGCACAAGCAATGATTACTCAAGACAAAGATCAAATTGGCGTTTGCTCTGGTCTTACCTCGGGGCCTCCGAGCTCGTGGACTCTGATGGCCTTGACCTTCACCATATTTGGTTCCTCTGTGGACGCTGAAGAAGAATAGGAGGAGCGAGTAGCCACGACAGCGAGGGTTCGCAGGGAAGGGCTTGTCTGGGACTGTGAGCGAGATAACTGCAGCAGGGAGGAGCGGAGATCGATCGACGGAATCAATCGTAGGGCAGAGCGATGAGGAGCAGCGGCGAGGATTGACCGACCTACTCTGATATTACTCGTCACCATCGAACCCATTTCCACAGGTAAAGTAGAGTCTGCTCTGTTACAGGCTGATGTCATTGATTGCGATAATTAACTATGTGGGTTACGTATTTCATCCAATCACACCCTTATATTTGTTATGTTACTCCCTCTCCGGGCGGCCTGAGAAAAATTAAGGCCGGGCGAAATTATAAATTTGATAATTTAGACTTTCCCTCTTACATTAATTTGAAAAATTACATATATTAAACTATAGATGCATTTAAAGAAGTATAAATGTAAGAGAACTCTTCTATTTATTTTTTTTTCCTTTTAACACTACCGGAGGAATATTTTCTAGGCATAATTTTTCTTTAAGTTCTATTATACTAAGTACAAATATAATAAGACAAATGTGATAATTTAATTTTTCGTATAACGCAAAAGCAAAACAAAAAAAACAAATCATGTTTTGCTAAGGAATTTTCACATAGATAAAACTTAAAAATAGACATGTAGCACAAACACAAACAGACATCATATTAAAATTAATAGCTAGAAATGTTCAATTTATTGTATTAAAACGGACAATAAGAACATAACAATTACTTCAATGGTTCAAAACAAAACAAAACAAAACAAAACAAAAATTGAAAAGATCAAGGGTAAAGTTAACAAAACCATTATTCGAGTGATGTGAACGAGAACATCATATTAGATGCAAGTAAAATTAAAATGTGTAATACAAACAATACAATTAGATTGCAAATAATAGAATTGTGTTTTCTACTATTATATCATAGATCCAAAATAACAAAAAAAAAATGTAAGAGTAATTATGAAATTTCTAAAAATGATTAGCTTTTACTGCAATGGAGCTTCATTGCGCAAGGGAGGGAAACTGTAGCTTCGGCACTGCGAGTGAGCAACTCGAGGAAGTCAAGAAGGGCGCGCCCAGCTGTCCAAGATCGACGCAACGACGTTGTGTCGCTGTGAGGGAGGAGAGGCACTAGGAAATCCTAGC
>JBBPFQ010000002.1:3557696-3572085 GCA_037974815.1 Kaempferia elegans
TAACTTTATATTTTTATGGATCTTCTTTTTATTTCTTAAATATTTTACAAAAGCATAAAATTATTTTGTTTATAAGTTTAAATTGAAACTATATTTTCCTTTTATTTCTATTGATACGACGAGCATTTAATATTGTCAGTACGGCGAGTATTTAATACTGTCACGGCTGCGAAGAGGATCAAAACGGAGGCTGAGTTGAGTTAAAATTAAGGGAAGTAAATGACTATTTATTCTTAGCTGAGTCGTCAGATCACTCCAGACCTACCCGACCAGGCCTACTAGTCTTCTAGACCTACTAGTCTTCCAGGTCCCTGACCAGGCCTGGTAGACCAGGTCAACCGGTCTTTCAGGCCTATTATTCTTCCAGACTTACCAGTCTTCCAAGCTTACTCGACCAGGCCTATCAGTCTTCCAGACCTACCTCGACCAGGCCTGCCAGACCTACCCAATCAGTCTGTCTTGCAGAGCAAAGCATACCTGACTAGTCTACCTTTTCAGAGCAAAACCAAGGCGACCGAGTCACCTCCTCTAGACAACTATGTCAGAGAATCACAACCGCTTGTCAAATAATAACTGTTTATAAGAGAATATTCTATCAGCTGGACATCCAAAAGATTCCTTTGGCTACAGAGAGCCTTTCTGGTCTCCTCTACACCTGCCACTTTCTGACAGGGGGACCTCCCACTATTCATCTTATTCCTTGGTTATGTTTTCTTCCCTGCACACTTCTTTTCTACACAAATTTTTTTTTCATATAATTTGAACATCTCTATGTCCATATTTAGGGTTTCATATACACATAATATATAGGTTAAATTAAAAACTTTATTTTGTATTGAACAACATCTAATTCACACACTACAAGAATTCTGACTTTTAGCGACGCATAGCGTGGTCAACGTCGCAAAATGTGAACTTTTGGCGACGCTTAGAGCGCTTTGCGTCGCTAAAAGATAGAACATTAGGAGGGAATTTTCTTATATTTATTTTGTATTATTTAGTGACGTGTTAAATAAAATGCGTCGCCAAAAGAAGACCTTCAGCGACGCGAATATCACTCCACGTCGCTAAAAGGTAGCGTAAATTCCATCCCCTAATTTGGGTCATTTAATGACACAACGTAAAAAAAAAATGCATCACCACTTTAACGACGCACTCTGGACTCAATCGTCACTAATAGTAACGAGATATTTTTTTTCAACCTAAAATTGTTATTTATGATTGGCGACGTAGGGACATTACGCGTCGGTAAAATAAAATCCCAAAATTTAAAGGCCTCGCTCCCCAAGTTGAAGAACTAATCGGCCTCCACTTCTAGGGCTTCGATCGACAATGGAGTTCTTCGCCAGGGCAAAGGCAGTGCAGCTGCGGAGTCACCACAACAAGTACCTGGCAGCAGAAGATGACGAGGAGCGCGTCGCCCAGGACCACGACGGATCCTTTCGAAACGCCAGGTGGAAAGTGGAGCGCGTCGACACTGCCCCTCACGCCCTCTTCTTCTGCAGCTACTACGGCCGCTACCTCACCGTCTCCAACGAGCCCTTCCTCTTTGGCGTCACCGGGAAGAAGGTCACGCAGACCCTCCCCGCCCGCCTCGATTCTTCCCTCGAGTGGCCGAGGGGTGCCCGTCCGGGACGGCGCCCGAGTCAAGCTCAAGACCCGCTACGATAACTACCTTCGTGGCAACGACGGTCATCCCCCATGGCGCAACTCCGTTACCCACGACGTCCCTCACCGGACTGTGATCCAAGAGTGGATCTTCTGGGATGTGGACATCGTCGATGTCCTGCACACTCCGCTTCCGCTCCTGGTCACTAGGCTGCAGCGCCCTCATCGAATAAATTGCCCAAATTGGAGGTCCAACCCAATCCTCCTTCCACCCCTGATCCGATAGTTGTGTCGTCCTCGTCGGAGAAATTGTCCAGATTGGAGGTCCTTTTTCTTGCTTTAACCCTCTTTTAACTAGTTGACTCGATGAAAATTCTTCTTCTTTTTTACTTGTTCACAAAATTTAAGGAATGGTGTGGGCAAAAACACAACAGATAAGTAATTTGTTAGACCTCATACCTAGAATAGATTTTGGTTCTAAGGCATTGACTTTGAGTTCTGTCATAGGTGAGTAGAGCTAGAATCAAATTCTCCCAAATTGATAGCAATTCGAATGAAGTTTGGATGGACAAGTCAAGTAAATACAACTCATCTGAAATGGAATAGGTTAGATATGAGTGATAATTGGACTCATATGAGCCTTCGGTGTGTCCTTAAGCTTTGGTCGGTGTGATCAAAATTGTTCGAGGTGGGGCTTTTTCTGTCTGTGGGATCAGATTTCGTGATTGTTATTGTAGCTAGTCAGTCTATCTCTCAACTCCTTTGTATCCTTGGTCCCCATTAATGAGTCATGTCAATTGGAGGATGCCACATGATAGAAATCTCCAAATTTATGAATGTGAATAAGTTGTTCTACATAACAATTTCTTTAGCCTGAAGACCTGTGAGTCAAACTTCCTTTGGCTAAAAGTATTGCACATGGATCAAGGGCTATTTACAATGTTATCTTTTTCAGCATGCATGTTTGGTACATTCAACCACCGGTGCTATTAACGACTAATTTTATCAATATCAAGGACTATATTTTACATGTTTAACCACAAGTGTTTTAAAATTTTTGTCATAGTAAAAAAAATTACTCTTTTATGTTTTGACTGTATGATTGTTGTTTCCCTTTTTTTAATTCTCAAAGAGTGTTTCTAGTCTTGTTTCTAGTGTTTCCAAATTTCATATTACATGTAGTTACTAGGAAAGCCATCCTTTTCTAACTGCATATGTATTAAAAGTTTGATCCTTGTTCTTCTTGCAGTTATTTGATTCTTTTTATGCTCCAGTGCACAAAGTTGAAGGTAGGAGTGTGTTCTATGTCATTGCGAATGATGCTAGAAATGTGGATTACAGTGTGGAATGGCCTCATTTGACTTTCAATGGGACGAGTGTACTCGAATTGATGGAGAGGTTGAAGGAAGAAAAGAAGATTGATCATATTATTTTGTGCACCTGGAACCCACTGAAGTAGCACCTCATACCTCTTTTTCTGCACTTGCCACCCAATAATGTGAAAATACGACTTGTGGATGTTGATGCCAATTCAAAAGGTGAGTCTAGTTGAATTTCAACTTATGCTTCTTTCCTTTTAGTTTTCACTTTGCTTTGTTAGTTTATCTGCTTTGCTGAACTGCTATATTTTAAACTACTAACACATTAGACATGCCTATTTTCCACTATGTTATCGGTCTACTATTCAATTTAAATTTCTTTTCCTAGTATTTTGATGAATTTTCAATGAAACAAACCTTTGTATGTTATAACATCATCATCCATCGCTGTTTACTTTATTTTCATTGGATGTTTATATGTAACTTCATTTATCTTTGGTGATGGCGGAGATAGAGCAGCTTGCTATGAGGGATATTCAAGAAGGAAGGTGTAAGATGATGAAACACCCAAAGCAACTCGGGGATTGGAAAATAAAAATGCATCAAAGAGGAAGCCATACAAGGGAGTGAGCTAAAATGATTGGGATTTTCTTTATAATTATTTTGGTAAAAAAAAAGGTTAGTCATAATTAATTTAGTTGATAAATATTTTTTAATTATTAGTTGAGCTAATATTCTTCTCTTTTTTAGGAAACATTTGATAAGAATTCTAATAATCGGTTTAATAGGCTACTTAAAGTTGCCCATGGATCGAAGACTTTGGTTCAATAGGTCATTCCTAGCTTCTCATTCTAACCTCCACCAACATGCTCTTTAATTCGATCTCCACCACCTCTCCCGTCTCCATCATCGACTATGCGGTTTTTTTATTTTTCAACATTATGTAATGCTTATTTCACTATTTAGGTTCTTTTGGATAATATTTGACTAATTGTGTTCATTTTTTTAAAAGATATTTGACTAATTAATAATAAATTACACTTTTGTGATGCATTTTAGACCCAATATAAAGTTTTCACCGAATGAGCAATATATTTTGTAATGCATAGAATGTGTCATCAAATAATTAAAGAAAAAAATTCAATAAAAATACATTTCGCGACGCATTTTGTATGTTGTGATATAACAGAACCATTTGGCGACGCATAAAAGAAGGCGTCGCCAATATTAGTGTTGCAAAATGATAGCATCTTTGGCAACACATAAAAGAAGACGTTGCCAATACTTACGTCACAAAATGTTATAACCTTTGGCGACGCGTACCTTAATGCGTCGGCAAAGAGCATATTGACATTTGCATACGAACGAGTTGCGACGCATGCCGACGACGCGTGATTGCGTCGCAAAATGTTATGCGACGTGTTTTACGTACATATGACAACGCTAAAATGTGTCGCATAATGTAAAATTTCTTATAGTGAATAAATAATAATCAAAATAAAAAAAAAATTATTTGTAAATTTCATGAAGAATAAATGGATGGAGGTTGAAAGTCACACACAAAAAATATATATATAGAAATTCATGGAAAATCAAAATATATATTTACACATTAATAATGTATATTTTTATAATAGGCACTTTCAATCAAACAAAAAGTATATATAAATGCACATGCTTAGATGGCTCTATCAATGTAGTTGGGATTTTTTAAGATCATAATCCTTGATTTATTTCTGGATTAGTACATATTAGCCGTTGGATCGAAAATAAAATTTAAATTTTGATCTCTTTTAATTTGATCTAATAGTTGATACTGATTCAGAGATGGATCAGAGATGATGATCCAGACACCATGCTATTATCAATGCAGAATATACAGATACAACACCCTTATGTAACTTCCCAGTTTTTAAGAGAATGCCACGTGGCATGGTCACACCATTATGCTTTAAAAAATAAAAAAAAATTTAAAACGACTATAAAAATCAAAATACAAATTCTTAATGAATTTAAAATTTAATTCCTAAGAAATTGTCACATTTTTTAGTGGGATGAGAACAAGTAGCTCATTAATTAAAGTTGGGGCCCCTTCATCATTTAGGGCTCACACAATAATACTAAAGTAGAAAGTTCATCGTGATTTTTTATGTTATTTATTATGATAATAAATAATTATCATTTTAAAAATAGCATCACTTATCACATACTTCATGTGGTAAAAGGCGAAATCGTTCACCCCCAGCACCCCCGTCAACCCGTCCCTAGGTCAACACGGAGGAGGTAAATCACGGGTGGCTACTAGTCATAAGTACAAATGGTTAAGACAAAAGAAATCACTTTTAAGAAAACCCCTTTTATCTTGCAAGTTCAGTTCGTTGTGGACTTCTAATTCATCAAACACAAAATGATCTAATGATCACTTCAAATTAACCAACTCGGCTTAATCAAATCAATAGGCTTCACCAGCCTTATGTGCATTCCATCAAGCTCACGCACACTTGATAAATAATAACAATGCTATGTTTCGATGGCCCTTCATGTGGAAGAATTTTTTATTCTCAATGGAATTCTTATTAGTTGGGTAAAATATGAGGGTGTGATGGTAGTAATATCTGTTTCTGTAAGGATAGATGGTGAGAAAATAAAATGTTGCAAAACTATATATTTTCTTCTTCTTCTTTCAATTGTAACAGGATAGATCAGACAAGTTAAGCAGAGTCAAGGAGTTGAATCTTCTGATTGGGACCTGGATTTGCAGTTGAATGGCATAGTAGATTTTCTTAACCTTTAGCAGATCAAGGACATAACTTTAAGAATACAGATCTTGCTAGACACCAGAGAGATTCAGTTTCTTGCACGATAATTCAACTGCTGAATGCTCAGTGGAAAAACCGATATGAACTCCTGTCAATTACTGGTATAGCGTGTAGTTTACTAAAATGTCTGGAAGCATTCAGTGCCAGTACAATTGAAATTACAAACTAGCTCTCATTTGCACAAGGTAAACACAAAAGTAAAACTTCTACAAAGATATATGGAACTTATAATAATTCTTAAATATGGTGAAGATCGACTGAAGAAACAAGAGATCTAGGACGACACGTTATCGATAAAGTAGCTCAGACGGGAAGACTAATTGCAGTGTAGATTGATTTTTTAATAGTACAGGTTTACAAAATTGTCATACTTCTAATTGGTTTCAGCTACTAGCTGTTGTTTTGTATTACTAATATATTTAAGTGTGGTTGGAGACTAATGCTCTCACCACTCTTTTATTCAAAATAAAATTCTCCAGCGAATAACAAGCTATCTAGTTGTTCTCTAACGCATTGAACATGGATACACTTAAAATTAAATCCAATAATACTTATTGTATTGATGCATATGGGTAAAGCGTTCATCCAACACTTGATCTCACAATTACCAGATATTGCGATAAATCAACCCAAATGGACAACAATGCAAGGACTGAATTACAGATACGAAGAAGCAAAACAAGCACAAGAACTTAACTAAGACGAGAGATATCCGTATCCTCAGAAATCTTGAACGTCTCTGCTGCACCAAATTTCTTCCTTCCTCCTTCCCATTCATCGTCAGAGTTCTCACTGCCATCCTCATCATCATGATGGCTCATGGGTGTTGAAGGATCACTGATGCTTTTGGAGATGCAATCACGGGTAGCCAACATATTGACCTGCCCAAGATGTGAAATTTCAACAACTGTGTCATCATCTGCTGGTAGAGGCTGCTTCCACGGTTCCCCATCAATTCTCATAAATGTGTGGTCTGCTGCACCCTTGTGGAACTCAAATCGGATTCTATGTGCCTGTAGAAAGAAACTTTATTCAGCTTATCTTTCGTCTGCTTGGTCAGGAATTACTAACGGGGATTCAGTCTATGTTTTATAATAGACTCAGTATGATGTTAATATCAAGGCTTGTGCTTTGTTAAGAAAGTAGTCTTTCGGAACAGTTTATTTTAAAAGATCAGCCAGCAAATTGTTATGGCTTCATAAGATGTATGTTCACCTGTGCGAGGCGGGTTCCATGTCCATTTGGAGCTAGCAAAACAAGCCCATGCCAGGCATCACGAAAACCCACCACCTCTAGAAGGCCATCGTCGACATATGGTCGAGTTAGATCCCTCTTGAAAAGAACAAAACAGATAGAATGAATTTTTACGGGGGCATTATTTCATGCATACTATGACTGTCATATAGGTCAACTCACATCTCTGGTTTTCTTCTGATTAGGAGTTCCCCATGGATTAAGTCCCCCAGAAAAACTAGGTAAATTGAGACAAATAATTGAACGAATGCTGTAGATACACCCAAGCAGTTTATGAGTTGATAGCCTATATATGGTAATTTTATCCCAAAATTTAAGACAAAATAAAATCAATAGGTACATTTTAAAAGAATGAAATGTAATTGAGATGTTGTACAGAAGTTGATAGTTTTTACAAACAAATAATGACAATTCAATAGAGAAAAATTATGAAGAAACTTATTATAATATCTCAAACTCCATTCATGTAGATCAACAGTTTTCTAATGTCTTCAACAAACTACAAATAAAAATCAACACACAAAAAACAAAAACATCATTCAGGAAGTGAAACTAAATTGATGCATAGTAGGTCATTCCGACTTGTGTAAGATGACAATCATATAAACCTTATGAAAAAATTTGGACTTTTATCATTTTATGCTATTGCCCAAGAGACTGAAACAATACAATAAATAATAATAATAATAATAATAATAATAATAATAATAATAAATGAGAGTTTGGATCAATCAACTAAAAGAATAAAAATATTATCTGATTGTTTTGCAGTGTATTATTCTAACACAAGTAAAATGACAACCATATGAAAATTATTTAAGTACCTGATTTTTAGTCCAGATGAAACTGACACAAATAAAAAATAGAACCAAAAGGACAAACAAAATTTACACTCAATCAATCACAAAAATTCTTTCATTCCATTGCAATGTTAAGCATCAAAAAAATAATTACTAGAACTTAATTGTCATTTTTTCTTTCCTAAGTATAGAAACTAATATCTACAGTCTAGTATAGTAGAATGTGTCTGGTTATGTTCCAATCGGGCATATGATTGATAGTGAAATATTAAATCTCGGAACTAGACTCATGTGAAATGTTGAATTATTTGTGTACCTATGAGGAACATTTAGATCTTCCCAGTGGCCAGGACTTTTCATGATCTTCACTTTTGCAAGTTGTGCAATATTCCTGCATGTGCACATAGAAATATCAAACAATTTATGAAGATTTTTCACAAAAATAAGAATCCAATACAAGAATTGTCATATAGTTGGCAAAGCTTTTCTTGAAAAAAATTGTTCCAAGCACCTAAATTGTCACTGACAAAATAGTCATTCAAGTACCATATGGTATACAACCTTCGATTGGGAGATAAATGCTATAAAGAAATGACATGAATGAGCAATTAGATAAACCCTTCTTATCCATGTATATCCTCTGTCCATCAGAAGTATTGCTGTCTGACAATGGATAGATGCCATTAGCATCCATTTCCTTGCAAAGAAAGCAGTGGGGCCACATTTATTCCTCGCTTTAAGAGGGAAGCTTTTGTGGAGAATTTATTTTGATGGAGAATCCTATAGAAAATTTTAGTTTATGGGAATCCTGAGAGGCAAAGTTTTCTCTGTCTAGAAGTCAGCATGCATTGAAAGAGTAGAGAATATACTTGAACTATTCCAATGCCGTAAAGACTGGTTTATGCTCTCGGAGGAGCAGAGATTAACACAACCTTGCTGTGCATAGTCTGTCACATCCACAAGTCCTCTGAAAGGTGAGAACAAGTCAACCACATTTTGATTTCTTTAAGATATTGACTCTTATTTGTTGATTCCTCTCTTGTGATTAACAATAATCAGGTGATTTGATATTTAATCAGCATTAGTAATTGTAACTTGACAGGCATGACCATGAGTATTCAAATAAGATGATTTTTGGTTCTTACCATGCGAGGATGTACTTTGGCTTGATATGGGTAATGTTGGTGAAACAATTGATGGTTGTTGGTTGATTATCCTCGCAACGGTTTAGGCAATAGGTGTATGAATAGAGATGCACTCCCCTTCTCTTAGTTTCAGTGTTTATCATAGTGGTTTTGGTAGTAGGGTCCCCTTCACCTATTTCCAATATTATATAACAAACTTTGGGCAGTAAGGTTCCCTTTACTTGGTTACCTAGGAATTGAGATAGAGATGAGAGGGGTAGATCAACCAAAGAGGAGTCGAGATAGAGATGAGAGAGCAAGAGGTTGTTGATCTCACCCATAGGGAAATAGCTCTTTGAGAAAACCTATGGATTTGATACCAAGTAGAAATTAGGGAAAGTAGATACTTGTATTGAATATCTTTTGTTCAAAGGATACTTTATATCTATTTATAGATTCGCTGTAAACATCATAATAAACATAAATAATTATATCTAAACAAATAATTCTATATAAAACATAGGTATTAGACTATGTTATATTTTATATTTTTTTATCTAATATAGTCAATTAACTTTTTAGCATATTAATGGATGTGAATGGTATTAAAATAATTTGTAAAACTTTAGTTGCTTGACTAATTTTCCTAAGTTGTTCTTGCAAAATATACTATACGCAAACTCTTTAAAGGAGCTTTCATTTAATAAACCGAGTAATTATTTTCTTCTCAATGTAGTAAATAGTATCATAATAGATGGCACATTGCTTATTATTCTTTCCCTTGTCTACACACGAGTCCATAAAATTAACTTGCTAATGAACTCTACACTGCTTAACTGTAACCTAGATTATCAAACTTTTCTGTTATTAAACTGAACTTAAAATTACATCCGGAGGTATCAAATATTCTTGAAATTACCTTGAAGAAGGATGAACTAGAGAGGCAAAGAACCACCCTTGTGTGCACCCAAGTTTAGCATACGTAGTCTGTACAAAGACATTCAGCACTTTAACCAAAGGACCAATAGTTTGGTTCATATATTTAGACTTTTCATGAATTTCATGCAATAATCCATCACAATTATAGTAATATGGCACAACACAAGTGAGACTGCTGTAAGCTTTTGCCTTTGCCATTTTTCACATCTAAGAGATCTCATTTTATGGATTGAAAATCAAATATTTATTAAGAGCATAATATGATACAGAAAATCTTTTCTTTGGATAAATGTATTTGTCAAAACCAAGAAAATCTCTTTATTAGGAAGAGATTTATTATATTTATTCCCTAAATTCTCATGCATTCTTCATATACTTGTTTTATGGCCCAAGTGACTATCTGAATATGAAAGTAGATCTCAACAAGTTTGTGTTGAGTATAGAAGTTTTAAGAAAGTACATAATCTCAGGATAAAAAATCTAAACCATGATTGTACACATCATAGTGCTTGCAAAAATAACCATAGGTAACATGGATGTTGTAATCTTTATGATCAATAATGGGTGTCTACAAAGGGTTATGACAGAAAAGGGAAAAAGCAGTACCTGATTAACTATCTGGTTCTTGAATTTTTCAGGGTGTAGCTTTCGCTCAGAATGAAATGCATATGATACTTGGGCATCCATTCCTAAATACAAGCTTGATACAACTCATATATGGTCCATATTACATTAATCTTTAATTAAGATAAAAAAACAACTATTTTTTCTCCATGAAAGTAATGGAGAAGATGGATATTTCAACAAAGCAAAAATATATATAATATCATTAACATGATATTAATAAGAGTAAGTCTCTGTAGTAGACTCCATGGTAATTTTTGTTTAAACTAGCATAACATTGTTCAAACCTGAATTCGGAAGCATAGATAGGAAATATAAATCGAATACAAAAATAACAATAAGCCATAAAAAGATCATAAAAGAAAAAAGTGAATAATGGATACATCGTAATCAAGACAAAAAAAAAAAGTATAACATGGCATTCATGTCAAGCTCACAAATTGAGCCACACAATCTAGATAAATTTTACCTTCATAGCATGGGCATACTAACCAATTTGTCGACTGCTTAGTCTTTATGAATTCAATTAATAATTAGTTGCATTTTTATAAAATATAAATTTTCTTACCCATGCTGAAGTAATTCCAGAAACCACCACGGAAAGTGTGATAGCCTTCCTGAAGAATAAGGTATTGAGAGAATCATCATAAAATAGTTATTATGACATACTTCAGAAACATTTGAAGAATCAATAGTATTATAAACATAAATAATACTACTTATCTGCTAAGACTATTTGAAAAAGTTCCATATGGCTTTGTGATGTTATTATGGCAATGTAATAATCCTAATCCACATACAATCACTAGGATAAGAGACAACCTATTAATTTTTCTTACCACATTAAGTGAATCTAAGCTTGATACACGCTGAAATGCATGGAGGGAATGTGGTAATTCGAGCGGAGCAATTGGATCACAAGTACCTTCCTTGGGAGCTTTCATCCTCATAACAATATGCCAGCTTAAATAAACCATAGAAGCAGTAATTCAAAAACGCTTGCTCTTCAAATTCAAATATGTAAACATCTATAGACAAAATCAAACAAATAACATCATTGAATTATGTGGAAAATAATTCGAATTCCCTATGAATATAGCTTTCTAAACCATGAATTTTCTGTCCAAAATATACAATATGTTACACATACATATAAGAACATGAATTGCACCTTATATTGTCAATGACTGCTCTTGATCAACACCACTTTCAATAAATTAACTAATATTCAGACATAGCACTAAAGGTGCCCTAGGCCAATTTTAGAACTTACTAGTGTGTCTATGGCACAATCATGGTTATAGTAAGAATCCATGAATGCATCACTCAAGAAGACTTTTTCAAATTTCATCAGAAAAGAGAAGGAAAACGCTTTATTTTCTTATTCCTCATGCTCTGTTTGCCCTAAAGGGTGGATACAAAATAGAAAGGGATCAAAGATGGAAATAAATCAGCAATGGAAAGGTAAAGGATCAATGTTGGAGAAGGAAAGATTAGCAATGGGAAAGTCAATAGGAAAGGAAAGCAGAAAAGAGGGAGAGAAACACAATAGGCCGTAACTGGTGATTGCAATGTCATCGCTTATCACCAATCTCATCATGTCCTACATCATTCTCCGGATTCATGTCCTCTCCCTCTCTCTTGGTCTCAACTTCGAATGCCAATGATGTTGTTATTATTTCCTAAATCGGCAACCACTGCTACTAGAAGTAGCAACCATCATTCTCGGCTAAGAAGTACTTGTTGCCTCTGTCATAGCAATAGTCAAAACCCTAAATCAACTCCTTTCACTTTTAGGGTGAACAATAATAATCCCTCTGTGTAGTTGTTGACCATTAACAACCCATATGACAAAAATCAAACTTGATTGCATGTTGGCCTTCATGGATAATGTGACATATAAGTTTCATGAATTGGGAGCATTATTTGATTTACCTCTCTAGAGGCATAGTCATAAGATAAGGTAAGCTCCTTCATTGTGTGTTGATTTGATATTGTAGAGTCATTGTCAATGATATTTTGATTTACATCTCGTCGATTTTAGTGCTGATTATGTATAAAGATGCATTGTGTTGTCATGCTAGTGTCACTTAAAAAGATTCTTCAATTGAGGTGGGACATTATACTTATCTATCTTGTACAGGATTAAATTTATGAAAGTAGATGATATAATTATAAATGTAGATGATATTCTTCATATTCTTTACTAGATATATTTCACATCGTTCACCCTATATATTTATATGTTTATGACACACTTAGTACTAGGTGGATTGTGAGTCCATACCCCTATGTACGATGCAATTTTTAGTGGCTAGATTGTGGATCGTCAATCTCATATGATATATAATATGCTTGTTGATTCCTTCAAAATTAAATTAGGAATACTTGTAAGAATAAAAAAGAGAAACACAAGAAATGATGAAATTGTCTACGATAATTTTTTTTAAAAGTGTGATAAGAGATTAATAAGGTTAAATTAACTAAAAAAGATTGATCCTACCTGAGGACGCAGATGGTAAACTCGCTGGTGAGGTATCGCTTGTATGGACTAACAAAGATCGTGTGACCATTAGCCTGAAATGGAGAAAATGGGTTAGGATGACGACCAAGAAGGTTCGGCGCAACCACTCCATGGCCAAGTTAGGTCTCAAAGATGAAGGGAAAACGTTTGAGGATTAGGGTTCGAGAAGTTGTGTACGCATACCTTGTCCATGAAGCTTCATTACCTTTTATAATGGTGGGTATGTATTACCACGTTGTCCACAGACGTTACCACATTTTCCAAAAGAAAGGGCCATTATCACACATTTATGTCGGAGAGGATATCTACGTTTTCCTTGTTTTTTTGTAAAAAGTTCCTGTAGAGACGGTAACCTAGAGTTATGAGTCAAGAGTCAGGAACCCACTGTAGATGGCAGCCTAAAGTCGGGAGTCAAAAACCTGCGTAGATGGTAGCCTGAAGTCAAGAGTCAGGAACCCATGTAGATGGTAGCCTAGAGTCAAAAGTCGGGAACCCATATAGATGGTAGCCTAGAGTAAGGAGTCGGAAGCCTATATAGACGGTAGCCTAGAGTCAAGAGTCTGAAACTCGTATAGACAATAACATGGAGTCAGAAGTCGGGAACCCATGTAGACGGTAGTCTGGAGTCATGAGTCAAGAATCTATGTAGACTAAGAACCTATATAGACGGTACCGGAATCGGGAGTCAAGAATCATGTAGACGGTAGTCTAGAGTCAGAAGTCGGGAACCATGTAGACGGTAGCCTGGAGTTTAGAGTCAAGAACCAGGGTCTTCCCTCTTTGACCTTGGCCTGCCCTCCTAGCTCAATTATTGACCTGAGCCATGTGGCCTTTGGAGAATACCTCTATATCACTAATCTCCCTTTAAGTATAGTCGAATGAGGTGCAAGTTTGACCAACTAGACTAGCGGGATGTGACCCAATCTTCACTTTGGCATGTCCTTTACAACAATGTTGAACCATTGTTGTGTTGGTCCTATTAGAGTGGTTAAGAAGTCACAACACTTAACCCCCTTTGATGTACTGATGAAGCACAACAATATATTCAAAATGATATAAATGATCATCTGTATCTGAAGAACCATTATACTCTAGGATATGAGATAACCGAAAATGTTACGGTAGTTCTTCCTTTAATATTTCTTCAAAAAGTGGATTTAACGAGCTACCATCCTGTTGGAAGAAGAAGGTCGACCAAGATCATTTGCTGTCAAAACAAGGCATCATTGGCAATGGATTGACAGGTGTACCATGGATCTATCATTGATTTGGTTAATATTTAGAAGTAACGCCCTTGGAACTATAAGAGACTATAGTAAAGAAATTTCTTCTCCCGCCCCCCTGACACCGCACGCCCCCCTCCCCTCCTCTCTCTCCC
>JBBPFQ010000002.1:3735044-3752236 GCA_037974815.1 Kaempferia elegans
ATTTATTATTCTCACATTTTAACGTGATCAAGTGTTCTTCTCTTTTCTTAAAAAATGTATTAACTAATATAGGGTCACATACTATCGCAAAATCTAATATAATTTTTCCTTCTTCATTTCTCATTCTAAACCCATAACCCCATGTACCCTCTTATATTCCTCATTTTTCACTCGGACATACCCATTTATATCGTCTTCTATTAAAATCATTTCATTTGGCGGAATGTTTTATAATACTTCATCTAGGTCGTCCCAAAATTTTGATTTGGTAGCTTCATCTAATCCTAGTACATATATGCTAATTACGTTCATAGTTTCTTTTGCCACTACTATCTTGAGAGCTATAATTCTATCTCCTTTTCTAACTACTATTTTATCGTTTAACGAACTATCTATAACAATACTCACTCCATTCTTTCATGTGTACCATAACTTAAAATCTGAGTTCTCTATCATTTTTGCCTTCTCGCTTACCCATTTTATCTTTGTACACACAAACTATTAATTTTTTTCTTAATCATTACATCTACTACTTCTATTGACTTACAAAGAGGGTTCCTATGTTCCATAATCTAAATTTTAGACTATTAGTTTTTCTATAATATTTGTTTTTATCTAATCTATGGTGTGAGAACTCTTGCCTATTTAACATGATATTAAGTTCTCATGGAGATGTAGCGGTCCTTTACAGTCAGATCCTGCAATGCGAACTCTTATATATTTAGCACTACACCCGAGTTTTGGAGATACAGTGGTTCTTGCCTGCAACACATTCATTTCGGGGAAATACCTAACATTAATACAATAATTTAATGGATCAATTCATTGAACATTTGCCTTAGTTTTAATGCCGATTGACAACCTAACGCAACTTTCCTCCTTTATCCGGACTTGGGACCGACTATGATTGCCAATTTGATTAAATTAATATCTTTCTAATTGCTGCATGTTTAAGTTAATTCTATTTCATATTATAATAATGCTAGGCTTATTTACCAGCATGTGTATTTAATTATATCATGCAATTAGTATTAAGGATGATAACAACAATTGATTTCCTAGGTAGGAACATCAATCAATTGGGTATGCCTTAGGGTAGAATTGAATTATTGCTTTAAATGAAGAATTATGAAACAATCTCAATAGTCAATACAATGTAAACTACATGAATCTAAGCTCTAGATGATCTAGGCTGAAGATGCTAGATGAGATGTATCTAATTGAGCTAAGTAGCATCTAGACATTGGAATCTTGAAATAACCAATCATAGGGACTATGAAGACTTATGGACATATAATGATTATGATTTAAAAATGATTTTAAAAATATCATTTAGTTTTTTTTTTAAAATGTGGTGGAACCTATCTATTTGTAAAAGTTACCAAAAATAGCATTTATATAAAATGTGAATTGAAACACTATAAGTTTCAAGGTTTTTCAATTTTGTACCAATTTTTGAAAATACAAAACATATTTCTAGAAAACTATTTTTATTTATTCAAAATTGGTGGATAATGATAAATAATACAATAACAACCAAGTCTTGTTCCATTGGGTGGGGTTGGCTAAAATGATATAAATAATGTCACTAGATTTTTTTTTTTTTTGTGTTTTTAAGTTCTAACTGCTAAAGAAAATAGAACGCAATCGATTGAATTAGAGAAATTAGTCACCCCCACCCTAACTTAACTGAAAATATAGAAGAAAGTGGGAACTCGTTGGTCTCTCAAAAAATGACATTGCTGTCCAAGGGTAAGGATAAGAGGCTTGACCCCCAAGGGAACATCTAAAGTAGTTTATAATTAAAGACTCAAATATTAGAAATATATTGCAGGTGGAGAGGGACAAATGCTATTATTATTATTAGAGCCACGTTGAGACGGGCTAAACTACCGAACCTAAAGCAGCCATTCTTTAGATTAAGGCTTTAGAGCATGCTACTGGCACGGGAAAAGACTAAACTGCTGCCCCTCATCGTTTAACTGAAATGAATGAGAGACTTATAGGGACTAGAAAAGAAAAGATGCTGGTACCTCTTAGTGGGGACATAAAAGGAGGGAAGCAAAAGATGTAAAAGCGACATTGTTGGTACGCATTTTAAACACCTAAGCAAATGTTAGAATTTAGATTATGAATTATAAGAGACATTGTTGGTGCAAATTGAATTTTCAAAAGAGAAAATGAGGGCAGAAAGTTCAAATAAGGGGTGGATTAGTTCTTTCACCTTGAAAATAATTTCTTAAGGGGAGGAGGATTTCCTAAGCAACAGAAATTTTATGGTGAAATTTGAAATTAGGGAATGAAATCTAATTTGAAGAAGCATCAAAGTCATACATTTGAACATTAAGAGAAATTCATGGTTGAATTTTTTGCTTAGAGATACTTAATCATATGTAATTTAGATCATAGCAAGTTTCTCAACAAGGGGTAAACAAATTTAAGGTTAAATTGTGACTATTTTTCATTATGTGGTATAGCTTATAACATATGCTATTGAAGAAAATTCGCGGTTGAATTTTTATGCATATGTGTATCCTATCTTATTTTGGATGGATGAACCTAAAAATGGCCACTCCTAGTATGGAGAAGATTGAAACATGGGGGGTGTATCCACCTTGATAAGATGATAGGCTACGAGTTGAGCAGTGGAATCACCTTTCAAGAGGAAGAAGTGGAGTCTTTCTATATTGAAAGGAGGAGAATTGGAATCTTTGGAGAAAGGATGATTTGGATGTATGCCAAAGAGGAGAAGAGATTAAGTAAAGAATTTTCATTTAAGTTTGACATGAAATTTTGAGAGAGAAATGAGTTTTTGAATGATCTTTTTGATGTATGTCAAAGGGGGAGAAAAAATCTTAAAGGTAAGAAACTTCATTTAACTTTAACATTTTAACATAAGAGATGGAATTTAGAATTGAAATATACTATTGGGCCTAACATAATTAAATTGTCAAACATCAAAGGGGTGATTGTTAGTGTAATGATGTTCTACATATGTTCATTGGATAAAGTACAAATGGTCAAAGGCTACTAGCATTTGGCAAGTGAAAACTCTACTAGGAGTTGACAAGTGGAAAGTCTAATGGGTGTTGGCAAGTAGCTAGGAAGTTCAACTAGTGCCGCTAAGTACAAAGTCAAACAATGGTGGACATTGGATAAAGTGCTTAGCAAGTGAAGGAAGTCTAAGCAAGTCAAACTTAACTATATGCTTGGCAAGTGTAAGTCTTGGCGGTTAAGGTGTACCTATGCCTAGGCAAGTGGAAATAGTGGAAGTTATGGTCGATTGACTCTCAGCAGATGATGAAGACTTGGGACTAGGCTTCTTGGAAAGGGTAATGCTGGTAGGTCAAGGGTGACTAATACTAAGCAATTGGAAGTTCCGGATACACGATTTTTTAGCGGGGGAAATTTAGAGGCAACACTTCTTAGCAAGACGAGAAAGTCCTTAAGGTGTGACAACATGCCAAAAAAATTATATAAGATAAAAGTCTACAAGTGACCTATAGTTGTTTGAGTTTTGGGTAAACTTGACTTAAGCAATGACTTAGTTGTTAGAAGTTAATTATTTAGTGGACTGATGATTGAGTTGACTAAGTAGTAAAGTTGAGTTAGGTTTGTTTGTGTTGTGCAAAGAGGGAGGGGGGGGGGGACACCTCTCAACCTCTTATGTGAAAGAAGAGAAAGAGATTGTGTGGGGCAACGAGACAAAGACACACAAAAAAGAGCAAACACAAAGAAGAAGAAGAGGAAATTTTGTTATGTAAAACCTTAACAGATTTTTCTCCATGACGTCTCTCGCATTGACCTTCATTCAGATATGAGCCACCCGCCAACCGTTTACTAATGAATGGGTCAATTAATTGATGAGCGAAATAGGCAACTGCTGAAATAACAGGACTTAGGTAGATAGTTGATAAGATTGGTTGTGATTGTAAGATGAATTTTGATGCTATATTATGTCAGTTGACTGAAGATCAATCGATTCAACTATTTATTAGGAGTCAAGTAGTCAGTCAAATAAGGATCAATCTACTTAGTTGATGCAATTATTTGACTTACCTTGTAGCAGTAGTAGTTGGAAACAAAAAGCCTTAAGAATCCACTTAAGGGAAGAATTTGGCAGCGTTCTTTAGCATTCAAATGAGATAGAAATCAAGGAATAACAAACCAAAGAATAGCTTAAATTTGTAACTGTTTCTTATGTTATAAATTACATTTGCTTAACATTGTTGATGGAAATTAAAGATTATATCAATTCAAAAACTTATCCAACACATGAGATCTTAACCCCTTCTATAAATTGATAACACCAAATAACAAACTTTTCTAAAAACTAAACAATCTTTAGGACAACTGGATAACAACGATAATCTCATGATTTATGAAATATTTTCATCTTAATTTCTAAGGATATTCATGGTTACAGAATCATCTTTTCCCATATTCCATTAAACTGGTCAATTGATATTTATTGTTCTCAGTTTGAACACAATATTTTCAAACACTGAGTTAGTTAACCCTTTAGTAAGTATATCCGCAACTCATCCATGTGTAAATAGATAGGGGTATAAACCAACCTACTCTCTAATTTCTCCTTGATGAAGTATCTGTCAATTTCAATATGCTTGATTCGTTGTACCATATTATGAGGTCATCTCATTTGACCTTTTGATCTTCTAAGATAATCTTAACTAAAGTAATTCATACACACCTTAAGTCATTACATGGAATTTGGCCTTTACAGTAGACTGTGCTACTACATTCTGGTGCTTGCTTCTCCATCTCATGAGGTTACCACCAAGAAAGGTGTAATATGTGGTGGTTGATCATCTATCAACCATTGACCCAACATAATTGACATTCGTATATGCCTCTAGCATCAAACCTCCACTTCTTTTGAACAAAATACTATTTCTTAATGTTCCTTTAAGATTCTACAATAGAGCTGCTAGCATATGAGATTTGGGTCTATTGTAGTACTTGCTGACTTGTGTGTTATCTCACTATTACTTTAAGGAGGTCCCTATTTTATTTCTATTTGGAGATAAAAATACACCTCAATCTGAAGACAGTATTTCAACTTTTCTAATACTTTAATTTCAAATTGACATAGTTATTTCTCATAATTATTATATCATCAACACTAAGAGCCATGTGACTCCCTTTGAAGAAGAGTGTTTAATAAATAATGTGAGATCCCTTGGCTTTGTCTATACTCTGTGGCAATCATAACTATTGTAAATATGCTAAATCATGCTCGTGGTGATTGCTTAAGTTTGTATAGGACTTTCTTCAATTTATATACAAAATAGGCATCCAAATTATTTTCATATCCTGGTTTAATAATTTTTTCCCACTAGTTCTTTGCACAAAAATACATTCTTGACATTAAAATGTTGTAACTCCCAACTATCATTTACTGCTAATGACAATAAAATTCTAGTTGGAAGGACATTACTAACATTTGTTTAAGTAAAAATAGTCTAAGTAACATGAGTACAATTATCAATAAAGAACGCAAACCATTTTGCTTTAGAATATTATTAGTTGAAGGACCCTTAAATATCACTATAAATGAGATAAAAGGCAAAAGAGCTTCTATTACTTAATGGATAAGGCCCATATTTATGTTTAGCAAGTTCACACACTTTACAATGGAAACCCTCAACATCTATACTTTGCAATAAAGATGGAAATAAAATTTTAATGGTTCTAAATGATGGATGTTCAAGTTGGTGATGATGAAGCTAGATCTCATTATTATTAGACAATTAAAGTTATAAAACTACTAAAAATAAAAAGGTAACTTGCTGTGTTTGGTAATGTTGACTTGTCTTTGATAATGTTTAACTGACCTGACCTTTTAAGATAGTAAGGCCATCTTGTTCTTTATGATGTTTAATCATCCTCCATGAATCCTTGTCCGTTATAACTATGATGAAGAATTAGATTGCAACATAAATCTTGAATAAAGTTTTGGATAGAGATAATGTTTGTAGATAATTTGGGACATCAAAAATATATTTTATGGTCAATGATGGATTATTTTAACAACGTCTACACTGGCTACAGTAAGTAAAGAACCATCTATTGTGGCTATTTTGATATTGCTTAGACATAGATACTTGGTGAGTGGGTCATATGCCAGGTGGTTCTTGAATTGATGATCCAAGAGTAAAAAAAACTTGTATCCGAGATATATAGTCCAATAGAGAATGGAAACATACCTAAGTACAAAAATGAACTAGTATTTTCCAAGGTTACCAATAAAAGATCTTATCCCCTCAACCTTTGGTTGGTTGAGCCTATGTGACTCCTTTGGTGGTGTTTCATTTTATTATGTATTAGTCATATGCATCTAAGCATTGATCCTTATTTGTTTTCTTTATGTCCCCACTTTCGGTCTAGCAGTTTACTACCCATGCTTTATGATTCGAGCATAAGTCCTTTGCTTTCCTACACTTGAACCAATGCTTCCACTTCATTAAAGCTTGAAATTTCTTGTTTATCAAGAATTTAGATTCTCATTTGATCAAATTCTAGATTAAGTTTTATAAGAAAATCATAAACTCTATCTTGTTCAATGCTTAGTGAAGTCCTTTAGAACAATAGCATCGTTGAATCATTTGATTGCCTTAAGATGTTACCATAACCTTTTCAATTGATTAGTTGCCTTGTTTAGCAACTATTGTTTTCACTTTCACCTTATATACTTGAGTCGCATCTCTTACTTTCAAATATGTAATTCCACACTAATCTGAGAAACCATTGAATTCCATTTTATGCCATAATAATTGAGTTTCCTTCATCCTATGCTTTAAATTTAGCATAATAGTTGTAAGATGATTTAGCTTTCCCTTTCCTTTTAAGTATATTATGAATAAGTTAGGACCTCTTGAGATAGTTTTTCTATTCAATTTATAAGCAACTTTGATTTTTTATAGTTTTCCAACTTCTAACAATTGTTTTTACGACTCCTGACATTTCTATAAATTAAAATTTACAAAAGGTAAGAAACAGGGAAAAATGAGTAATGAAGGTGGAGCAATAAAGAAAAACTGCTAATGATAAAGGCTAGGGAAAGGAATTCAATTACTAAGGTATTTTGTCTCTAGAAACAGAGAAAAATAGAAAAATATCAATAAAGCCTAACACTCTTATACCATGATGAAAATTAAAAATGGTATAACTTAAACCTTATCCAACATAAGGAATCTTAACCTTTTTTTATAAATTGATAACACAACTTATTCTTTATCAAATAATGTTAAAAAAAAACAATCTTGTATGATTAGTTATGCTATCATATTCCATAATTTATGAAATCATGATCTCATAATTTATAAAATATTTTTAACTTAATTTTTATGGATACTCATAGTTACAAAGTCATTTTTTTCCCACAATTATATTTTCTTGTTTATTGCAAGCTCAAATTGTAATAGTTTTTTTTTAACCTTTGGATGACATTCAAAATGGAGAAAATATAGAGAGATTTTAGGAGTGACTAACTAACAAGTGATAGGTCATGGAGTAGAAACTCGGGGTTTCCAACTACGTAAAATGTTAAGTGTTTGCATTGCTTTGTGTTAGACTCTGATATTCTACTGCTTACTAAAATAATTGTAGACACAAGTAAGAGATGGGCCATTCACCCTCCCTCTCCCTCTACCTCTAGCCTCACCAACAATCCAACAAAATCTTGTACAATGATATCATCTTACAAAATATAAAAATTGATGCCTAAAAGGATTACTAGAGCTGCAAAAGCCTTAGAATGAGTGGTTAATGTAACACTTTGTTGTGTTTTAGTTGTATATTCAAGGTCTCTTTCCCAGTCCCCCTATTTGTAGTGACAAAGGCGAGCTAAAATAGAGAATAAGACTTCTCATTCAGATAACTTTGACTCAATGTCCTTTTATTGAAATTAATCCTTGATCAAGCGATTGAAATCAATCTTATTGGCTAATGGCTAATATCCAATTGACTTAGTTTGTGCATTTAGGTGATTCAAATTTCTTTTAGTCGACTTGACTATATCTAGTTGACTAACCTAGATAAGATTACAAGCTTATCTACTAATATCTTTCAACTTTAGTGGACTTCATAAGGATTCAATTATTGAGATCTATTCCATTCGACTCAATTCAAACATAAAGTAAGGATTTGCTTGAGCACAAGATATAAGTCGACAGGCAATCCACTAAGCATCTAGTTGATTGGGATAAACATGGATTTTGCTCAACTTTATTAAGCCTTGTAAACCTCCGAGATTATACTCAACCTTAGACCAACAAAAAAAGTTATATTCCTTCTAAAAGGCTCTCAATCAAGCCTATCCAACCCTATTACAAATCACATAACTTCTCACAACTCATTGTCTTCAGGTTGTTTCAGTTTCATGTCGTCCAAGGGTCCACCTTTCATTAGGACTTCAGTCCGTCGGATGCATCAAACCCTTAGCTTACTCTATATGTCATCTATTGTTGGGTCACTTATAAAGTCCACCTCTTATGACTATCATCAAAACTTTTTATTCAACTCCATTCTCCTTGTCAACTTTTAAGCTATCAAGCCCAACTTGACCACACTAAGTCAACTAATGCAACTTGACCTTATCGAGTCACGTTATTGAGTCACGAGCTCGCTTTATGTGCATTATACTAAATTCTTACAAACTTCATGCACACTTAACTTAATAATGTAAGAAAACCTAATTTAATCCCTTTGCTAAATATATCAAACATCTTACTCGAATACTACTACTTAGTAACTACTGTCTCAATGAATTTGTTTGAATCCCCATTGCATATGCAATTAATAATAAAAGAGGAATGGGATTAGGAACTTACAAAGCTATCTACCATATCAGTTTGATTACTTTAATGTTGTGAGTTGATGGATTGTGGTGTTTTTGATATTTGGACAATATATTTAGATAATATGTTGGTGCAATCATATTATGGACAATATGATTGTGATGAGTTTAGATTAGGCCGATTTGTAAAATATGTCAAGGTTAATTGGATACTTGATATTAGATGAAATCCAAATGGGTCGAGATTGATTGGATATTTGGCAAGAGGAAATTCAAGAAGTATTGACATTAGTGAAATTATAATTGGTATTAGGTGTTGGGAAGTGGAAAGTTCATCAGGGAGTTAGCAATATAAAGTGCAATATGAAGTTGGTAAATAGAACCCCAAGTAAATCAAGGTTGATTGGATGTTTGATAGGTAATGGAAGTCGAGGCAGATTAAGGGCGATTGACATGTTAAGATGGACTCGACAAGTGATGGAAGTCAATCTTGGTAAGTCAGGTAAAGGCTGACTTGATGCAAGTGATGGAAGATTGATTAGATGCCTAACAAGTGATGAAGAATAGTGACCATTAGGTAAGTGTAAGTCTTGACAGTTGAAGGTGGGTCTAAGGATAGGTGGTGGAAGTATTGGCGGGTCAAGAATGACTAAAGGTTGGGCAAGTGAAAGTTATGGTGAATCAAGGTTGTGGATAAAGTCATGGAGTAGGCCTGAAAGCAATGGAAGTTCTCTTAGGTCGAAGACAACAAATACTAGGCAGACGAAGAAGTGCCAGTGTTATGAGGTCTCTTAGCAAGATAAAGACTCAACTTTATAGTAGTTGGAGTTAGAATTTTAGTCCATTGAGACTAGTTTTAATTGATAGTTAAGTCGACCATGCAATTCAATTGACTCAAATTGGAATTGCCAACGAATGAAATGTTTGTACTCTAGAGTAAGTTGACTAATAGGTACGATTAGTCAACTCATGCAATTGCAAGAATAAGAACAGAATCATTAGGAAGAGAGTTATTGGTTTGACAAATATTTAGCTATTGTCGTTTGATGGCGGATCAATTGACTCAAGTATCAGCCATTGCAAGCCAAAGCAGTCGACTACATGCAGGTTCAATCAATTCAACTAGTGCAATCAATTGATTGGGTAAGTTAATAGTTGATTGATTAATTAATTCTAGTAACTGCTATTAGCATGACACTTAAAGAGGGCATCACTTGGAGATATCATTTTTTATCATTCAAAAGAGATAGAAAGCAGATAATAATAAGTGAAAGCTAGCCAAAGTGAAGTTCCAATTGTGTAATCTTTCTTATTGTCATAATTCATTATTTTTATCTTATTTTATTGCTCTTAATGTGATTTATTTATTGTTGTATTTTGTGAGTGAACCACTGATAGATTATAGGTCGTTGAGTAAGAATTTGGATTTTTTGAACATCGTAAATCTATTTGCTCGCTTTACTTGTGTTTTATGTTTGTGTTATTCTATATTTTCGCTACTTAGTAACAAATTGTAGACATTGACATAAATCAAGAGGATCGACTATTCACCCCGTCTAGTCGCAATTGGCAAGTTGCTCTAAAAGGCTTCACCACTAATCAAACAATGTGCTAGAGGAGTAAAGGATCCAATGGAATTGACATGGAGTTTGGAGATAGGTATCGACTATGATATTTGAATTCCTCTCCCTTTAAAATACGAGATTTTTCATATTAGATGTCAAGCATAAGAGTATTTTGGTATGACAAATTATATCAAGAATTCGCTCACCTTGGTTTAAGATTCTGAAGCACCTAAGGATAAGAACTTAAGAAGGGAAGACTCTTCAAGGGAGAAAAATGTGCTGAGAAGCAAATCTAAAAACTTGAGGCATACAAAAAAAAAAGTAATCAATTTGTTGATTAATGTTTTACTTAATAATGTTTCGTGCAAGGTAGGTGATTAAAATGATGCTTATGAATTATGGACTAAATTGATTAAATCCGTCATCTATATAAAGTGTGGAAGATATCGAGGAAAAGAGCTCATTGGCTAAAGACTGAGAGAAATCGAAAAGAGAACCTCAACCTCTAAAATGGAATTGAAGGAAACATCCATATCATCATTGGAATGTGAGAGAACATGAACACTGAGACAATAAGAAGTTCAATTTCAACTTTTGTTAACAAGAGCGAGACATAAAGAGAAGAGAGTTTGTTGAAGAGGAAGATTATTGATGCAATTGACCTCTGGTCAGATTGACCGAGAATGATCTAGATGCGGATGGTTGAGTGAAAAGCCAAGTAGGTCAAGGGTGTACTTATATTTTTTTAAAGTGAAGAAGTTCAAGTGGGTCCCGGTTGTCGAAAGTCCAACTGAGAGTTGAGTTATGAGGGACCAGATAACTTGGAGGTTGGAAGTCTAATAGGGAGTTAGCTAGAGCGAATTCTAAGTGGGTTACTGTTGACCTGACATTTGACATGAAAAGCGAAGTCCAAATGGATTATAGAGGACCAGACACTTGACAATGAGGGAAGTCCAAACATGTCAAGGAGGGTCGGATGTTTAGCAGTGGTGAAATACTGTGCGGTCAAAGCAGATTAAATGCTAGGCAGTGGTAAAGTCCTGATAAATCAAGGTTGATAAGATGCTAGGCAACGGTAAAGTACCGATAGGTCAAGATGGACCAAATATTAGGCAACTAAAAGTCCTGACAGGTTAAGGTTGATTGGATGCCGGACAAAAGAAGTCTTGATAGTTGAGGGCAATCAGATAGTAGGCAAGACAAGAATTTAGTCTTGGTTAGACTAAAATAGAGATATTAGTCGACTGCTAGGGACTTTCTCTTTTATTTTCTTTAGCATAAGTAGGAAGTTAGTAATAAGTTAACTTAACTTATACATATTATCAAACATCTAGAAGGGGAAGATTGTTAGTACAATTGACCTTTGATCAGGTTAGTTAAGCTTAGTTGATCAAACTTGAGTTGAGTTTTAATGTTTGATCAATATGTTTGTTGACGAGAGCGACACATAAGTATAAGGAGAATTTATTGAAAAGGGAGATTGTTGGAGCAATTGATTAAAAAATTTGGTTGACTAAGATTGATTTGAATGTTGATAGTTGAGCGAAAAGTCAAGTAGGTCAAGGTTGACCGATACTTAACAATGGATAAGTCCAAATAGGTCATGGTTGATTGGACACTTGTCGGAAGTCCAACATGAAGTTTACATGAAAGGCGAAGTCCAAGTGGGTCATGGTTTACCAAACATTTGGCATGAAAAGTGAAATTCAAGTGGGTCACGGTTGACCAAACATTTGACATGAGAAGTGAAGTTCAAGTGGATTGTAAAAGATCAAACACTTGATAATGAGGGAAGTCTAAATAGGTCAAGGAGAAATGAATGTTTGGTAGTGATGAAGTCTTTAAGGTAGACCGAATGCTAGGCAGTGGTGAAGTTCTGGTAGGTTAAATTTGATAGAATGCTAGACAACAGGGAAGTCTCGACAGGTTATGGTGGACTGTGCTACGTAACAGAGAGTTCTGAGAGGTTAAGGTTGATCGAATGCTGGACAAAGAAAGTCTTGGTAGGTGTCGTCAATCAGATACCAGGCCAGGCGAGAAAAGAATTCAGTTTTGTAAGGATAAAAAAAATATATCACTCAACTGCTAGGGAGTAGAAATCGACTTTCGAAGTTAAGGTTTAAGGGGGCTTGCTGCACATTACTATTGAGTTTGAGAAATCGACTGATGACAACTCGGTTGATGGGAATTAGGGTTTAGGGTTTGATAAACAATAATAGTTGCCACTGTTTCAATGAACATTCGGCTGCTGCACTCAACTATTTGGTCATTAGTCGATTGATGAACAATAATAGTTGATTGTTGGTATTCAAAGTTGTGTTGGAAAAGTCGTTCTGTATGTGTAATAGTTGAACTCAGTGGAGTACTCGACTGATGAGTTCTATCAATCGATTATTAAGCGTAAATCAACCCTGACTTGAAGGCTACAAAAAAAAGGTTTTGTAGAGGATTTTGATGCCAATTCTTGGAGATTTTGAAGGGGAAGTGCTCTGCATTCTAGACCTTCAAGAGGCAATCCAAAACAATCAACACTGATCAAAATGAAGATTTATTTTTGTAAAATATTTCATTTACATTGTTCATATTTCTATCTGTATCTTTGTTTTATTTGTATTGTTTTGTAAATAACAGGTTGTAAGAAGTTTCTCCGTCTTCGGAAGGTCTTTGACACGGAGAAAGTTAGTGGAGTATCCCTAGGACTAGGTCGTGGAGTAGGAACCGGGGTTCCAAATCACATAAAATTTAGATGTTGTGCTTGTGTTTTGATTTTTGTATTTGTATTTTCTACCGTGTGTTTAACTCTTTGTAGACCAGCACAACGAACGATGAACACGATTGAAGTGCAAATCACTATTCTCCCCCTCTTGATGAGAGAGAATGCCGCTTAAACCACAAATCCAAGAAGAAACCTAAGGGAATCACACCTATGATACAAAAAGGAAAGAACCACATTGTGAGCTTTGTTTGCAATGAGAAGGGGCACAACTATAATGAATGTTCGAATGGGGTGTCAACCTTAGAAACACAAGATAAGGAGGAACTTCTCAAGTAAACATGTAAGGTATCATCATTAAGTTTGTTTTTTTTCTCAATTTATAATGATGTATCTTATTCTCATGTTAAGAAGCATGCTAGATATATTTTATGATTCTAGTGCTTCATATTATAAAAAAATGAAATTTGACACTCTTAGGAACAATTCTAGGCCTTGAGGAGTTCAATAATATAATTAAAGAGTTAGAGAAGGAAAATCAAGTCCTGAGGGTATGATTTGGTTATTTAGAAAATACCACCCTTGAGAAGACCACAAATGGGTTTAAGAAAGTAGATTTAGGTCCAAGGAGGCAAGAGATAGATACTGACAAAGTTGTTTGAGATACAAACCTAAGTCAAATGTTAGTGGGCTGGCCTACTATAGAATTCACTTTGATTATGACATCAAGTCAAATGAACCCTTTAGAACTAGACATGGTAATAAAGTCTTAAGGGAGGTTATGAGTTCACCCAAGGTTGATGCCTTTAAGAAGTCTAATAGTCCTTTGCAAGGTATCAAGGGAGGTTGTCCCTTATGATTACTTATAAAACTCAAGGAGTAACAAATTGGTATTGGAACTCCATTAGTGTAATTCCATCATACTAAATGGGTTTGGGATGTGCAAACTATCTTTAGAAGGGAAGAGTTGACACTTTAGGTAGTCCTATTCTAAAACCTTAGAGTGTGCCAATAAGTAGGGATGATTGAGTAACTTACTTTTGAGTTAATTGTCACATACAAATCATATCATGCATTAAGATGGACAACTAGCAAGAGGCTTACGTCTAAAATGCATGAAAAGGATTTCCAGGATTTAATTTTGATACATGTTATAAAAATCTTTAGGTATGTCAAATTAGATGAAGATATCTTCTTTGATTTTGACATATTATGAGGAATTGATACATAATAAGATTAAACATATTTTATCTTGCAATTGACACATTTTTATATGATATAATTTTATGACTTGTATGCTTTCGATTTATGCCATGCTTAGGCACAAGTCATGCAGTTAATACCGAGGATGATGATAATAATTGACATCCTAGGTATTAATTGCATGATCAATTGTTAGTGTAGATTTTTGCATGATCACCTTAGATAAGGAGAACTTCTAAAATCATCTTACTACAATTTACGATTTGACTTGTTTGTATATTTAGATACATAGAACAAGTAAAATGTTAGGATAATCAGCTAAGTTTAAGATGTGTATGCAATGCATACAATTGAATTGAGTATCAAGGAATCACAATTTGATCAATTAAGGGAAAACTATATACAAGTCATGTGCATATAACTTAAGGATCATGATAAAAAATCACTTTTAAAATAGTTTTAAAAACTGTTACTTATTAAAAATTGCTTTGATACAAAGTGTGGGATTTGTTTTTCAACTTCATGTCATTGTTTGAGAATAGTGTATTTTCTTATAAAATTATTTTCCATAATAAATTAATACCAGAAATGTTTATACAAAATTTTATAATTTTTCAATTAGTTTATAAATATTTTGATTTTTCTAATTTGGATTGCTAGAGAAGACCGAACACATTTGACTAAATAAATTTGGTTGTCTAGAGACGGTTGAAACTTTAGTCGATTGGATTCAGATTGAAATTTTAAGGAGTTTTTGATTTAGTTGAAACATGGTAGTTTTAAGTTATTTATCCTCCCATATATATATATATATTCACCCTTGACTCTCTAAAATACTTAGGTAGCTATTTTATAATCCGAAAGAGATTTCTGATGCAAATTAGCGACATAGAAGGGAGAAGATTGTTGAAAATGGAGATAATCTTGAATTAAGGGGAGAGTTAAAAGTTTTCACCTAGGATTAAGAACATTTGTTTCTTTAATGAAGTATTTACCTTGTGATAAAAATCAATTTCAAGGTGAAACTTATATTTAAGAGGAGAATCCTAATTTGAAAAATGAAGTTGATATGAATTTTGTTGCGTAGAGAAAATTGACTATATAGAATGGACCAAAGTTGTTTTTCATTAGTGATTACACGATTGAATTGTGTCTACGTTGAGTAGTATAAGTATTAACATATGGTATCAGAGTCCTCGAGGCTATGGTGTGATGGTAAGTGGTGGGACGGGCTCCATAATCAACAAGGGTTCGAATCTTATCCAAGGCACATTAAACCCGTTAAGCCATTTAGGGTTTAGAGATTGCGTTATAGAAACAAAAAAAAATTCAAACCAAAAAAATATTTTAGGTTCTCATGGAGTGTGCGACATAAGGTGAGCGGCATATCAAAACTATATATATATATATGGTTCCTAAGTCTTGAAATGGTTAAGAATTTTTAGAGTATTTGGGCTTTAAATAATGGAGTTTAATCATAGATTTTGATTGTTTGGGCAAATAGTTTATGTTTGAATCATATTTATTTTTGATTTGTATGAAATTATACAAAACTTGATCAAAATACACTTTGAGACTTGTGTGGCCAAGGGAATTGATAGCCCGTGGTTCTCATAGATTTCGATTGTTTGAGCAAATAATTTAAGTTTAGATCATATTTGTATTTGATGTGTATGATTAATCTATCAAAGTACACATGTGAGACCTGTGTGGCCAAGGGCGCGAATGACTTCATGGCTAGGTCCATGATATTAGAGAAGGATGACATGGGACATTCAAGGGTCGTAGGATTTGGAGCATCAGAATGTAGTTGAGCCGGAGGTGGTCGTGTACATAGGTGAAGGTGTGACTGTAGAGTGATGTGCTTGTACCGCAAGCATATAGTGTCGTCAAGTAATAAAAATACCGTCCACTGAATTGTTGTTGAATACCAAAATATTCACAAATGAGGTTATCTAGACAATCGAGAAAAAGTGTGCTATGGAAAGAGAAATAAGAGTGATCGAACGAAAACGACGAGAAAGCTAATTTGGAGGCAATTCTAGGATTTCGATTTCACTATGATGAATGTTGACGAACATACCTCTTTTATTTTAATGTACGATTATGTTAAGGTATTTGTCCAAAGGTAATCGAATGTGTCTATGGGAAGAAGAAAAGAAAGAAAACACTGATGTGTCTATCCCAATTGTAACTTATAAAATTAATGAAGATAAACCCTTTAAGTTCAGTGATAAATTGTAAAAGTTGTAGGATTGTAGCGTCGATAAAGGGAGTGAATATTGACCGTTTTAAAACACATAGAAAATTTGCAGCGGAAAAAGAAAACAAACGGAAATACACGATCGATTTACTTGGTTTGGAGCCTTCGACGACTTCTACTCCAAGACCCATGATCCTCTAGATCGTATCGATGGACAAATCACTAAAATCCTTTTTTGGTATTGCCAGAAAAGTAAATCGGGTACAAAAGAATTAGAGAAGTGTAACAGACTACACTTCTCTTTTTGCAGATAAAGTAAATACAAAATTAAATTGTTACCAACTCAAAAACAGTGATCAGGATGACTTAAGAGTTGGTGTCAGGCTGTCGGCAAAGGTCGGATGTCCGGAGCAGTAGTAGAGTGCGTTCGCAGCAACTGAGAAGTCGTAGAGCTTGTAGAAGATTGTGTATTCTTTGTGCTGCTCGGATGAGGCTTATATAGCCCGTGGAAGGCGCCTCCAGCCTGCTCCGAGGCGTCTCCAAGACCAAAACCAATCCCTAAAACTTCGGAGTTGATAGCTCGCGGCATCTGCGGCTCTTATCGAACTGAGGGCGCCTTCAACGTCCTCAAAGATGCGCCTGCTAGGCTCCTTCAGTGTCCTTAAAGGCGCTTAGGCACCTTCCTGTGCA
>JBBPFQ010000002.1:3809459-3820341 GCA_037974815.1 Kaempferia elegans
ATAATAATTGTGCAATGTTATGAGCAGTATGTGATTCATCAAAAACTCTATAAGCTATTATTCTATTTTGGAGGATCCAAGAGCTATCAAGACAATGACAAGTCACACCCATATAAGAATGAGTTTGCCAATGATCACTCCAAATATCGAAACATAAAGAAACTTTATTATTTAATTTACTAAATTCTTTTTTACTTGTTTTACTAATTTTTTTAATTGTATATGTAAGTGTAATCCTAGGAACACGTTTAGCACATGGATTAAGAGACCCTTTACAAAATCTTCAAATATGCATTTAGATCCAAAACTAAAAGAAAGATGTTCTATAGAAACAAATTTAACTAATGATTCTCTTAATTTATTACCGGAATATAAAAATAAATCGAAATCAGTACTACTACCGCTATAAAATATAGATAATTGTGTTTGAGAACGGTCGAGTCCATATTCCGTCGGGTGCTTTATTTCTACGTGTCGTTTCAACTACCCATAGCCGCCGCTGGCTTGAAATTTGTAGAAAGTATTGCAGTGCTTACATTTTGCACACAATTCTCCCGACGGAAGAGTGTCCTCAAAATGTTAAGTGAAAATAGAAGATTTTAGCGGAGAATTTTCCCGAACCTTAGAAGTAATTGCATCAGTCAGGCATCGGAAGGTGCTAGGCCTCGGTCTTATCATCGATGGATTGAATTTGAATGTTGGAGTTCTCGTGCGCTATTTCTTTTTCCCTCCGAGATCGAGATGATGAACCTCCATAACGGCCTCCTTCCATTGTAGTCGAAAGATGAAGTCGAAAACGCGTAAAGAAAGAGTAAAGAATGTGAATTGTGAAGTTGAGAATAAGAGTAGAGAAGATGTGTGTGGAAATGATGAAATGAACTCCCTATTTATACAGTTTGGATTATAACGAACACTAAATCAGTCATTGATAAAAAAAACGGTCAAATGATCTTTAACCGTTGAAAAAAAATCAAAAATATCTAAAAACACCACCTCCAACGGCTCTGAACCGCTGGTTAACCATCGGTTCAAACGGAAAAAAAAATAAAACCAACTAAAACGGCGGTTCGACCAGCCGGCTAACCGGCAGGCCGCCGATTCAGGCCAACATGGAACTGGAACCGGGCTATTAGGTCAACGGGCCACCTTGACCCGGGCGCCCGGATCCGGCCTGTGGTCGGGTCTAATTGTACGCATCCTTACCGGCATTGCATGAGGTCATTTTTATAACTCGAACCCATGAACATAAGCTCACACGGCAGTAAGTTTAACTTTGCACCAACGCTCCCCTTCACATATATATTTGCCCAATAGGTTAGCTCAAGTTTGCATGTTTTACATTAGCACTTGATAAACTCACTAACCATATTAATAATAAATCTTCTAAGTATGTACTTTTTTTAATGATCTTGCACTAGCTGATGCAAGCATTAAATTCTCTTAAAGCATAATGCAAGAAATATACAAGGACCTAAATGTAAATCTCCATAATACAATTGAAATAAGGGTAGAGAAGGCTAATTAAGGTCAATTAACCTGAAATTTCTGCATCACTCAATATCAGAGCTACAAAACCAACTCTTGAATGTGTTCATTAGTTCTTTCCTCTTACACATCAACCTTTGTAAAGACATCATCTGCTCCTCGACTTCTTGATAGACAAAATAATCCAATGCTTTTGAGCACATGCTGCTTCTCAATGCCTTCTCATAGATTTCTGAAGACCAACATATTCTTTCTTGTCTTCTCTTGGACTTTGAGATCCTTAGACTCTTTAGAGGCACCATATGTGACTAGAAAATCCAGCTCACACCTAGACTACCTTATTTGGGTTTTACAGTGAAATGGATCAACACCTAAATATAAATACTATATAATAAGGATCTACTTGTAATTTTATATTGATGAATAGCAAACGCAGCCAGGCATCTAAGACTAATTTTTTCCCTGAATTACTCTCATATGGAATATGAGTGGTGATACATAGACTAAGGCTAAGGGATTCACCCAAATCTATAGTGTGAACTATCTTGACACTTAGCTTCTGACCAAGATTATTTCATTTTCCCTCCTCACCTTGATAGTGATCCTTTAATAGCCCTTCATCAACTCAACATTAAGAATACTTTATTTTATTACAATCTTAGTGAGAGAAGGTTTATATACAGCGATTTGATGCTCAGGAAAGGTAAGGCTGACCTATGTGTTGGTGCAATCATTCTCTACCTTGGTCCTATTAGATCAAGAGTTCAGAGTTTGTGTTTTGACATTTGGGCTATACGTTGTGGCTTAATACTTGGCCAATATAGTTTGATGTTGGATTTATCATGTTTGGGAAATAGAGTTTGAGTTAGGTTGATACATGTAGCAGAGTTAGGTTGACACAAAGTAGGTCAAGGTGACTAGATATTTTACGAAGTCTAAGTGAATTAAGGATGATTGGACACTTAACGATAGTAAATGTTCAACATGTGTTGGCAATGGGAAAAATAAGTGGAAAGTCCGGTGGTAGCATCATTGGACGCTTGACAAATGAAGTCTTGACAAATTAGGATTGACTAGATGCTAGATAAGTGGAAGTCCTAGAGGCTAGACCTTTAAGCAAGTGAAAGTTTTAGTAGATCAAGGTGGACCTAAGACTAGAAGTAGAGGTCTTAGCGAATTAAGGTGACCCTAAGGTTGGGCAAGTAGAAGCCCTAATGAGTCAAAGGTAACTCACAATGGGCACATGGTGAAGTCCCCGAAGGCTAGTTCTCTTGGTAATGGAAGTTTTAATAGGTCAAGGTCAACTAATCCCGGAAACATGATCTTTTGGCATAAGCAGTCAAAGAAACAAGGCCTGTTAGCAAGGCAATGAAGTATCAAAGCTGTGGTCTCTTGGTAGGAAAGTCCAATGGAGACGAGAGTTTACAAGTGACATGTACTCTAGGTTTTGGGTAGATTTGACTTAGGAGAGGACTCAGCTTAGAGTTGGCCAGAGTCTATATTTCAATCGACTGAAAGTTGGTCTTAGTTGATTAATAGTTGAGTTAACTAAGCAACTAACTCGGGTTGGATTGCCAACAAACAAAATATTTTTGCTTGTGGGTCATTTGACTGAGGCAAGATCTTGGTTAAATGATGAGTTGAATGGGAATAATCAACTAATGAAAGAGCAAGAATCCTGAAAAAGTCGTTGACATTGATCTGACAAGATTGGTTGGGATTGTCAATGATTCACATGCTACAATAGGTCAGTCGACTAGCTAGCTGATCAATTGACTCAAGTAGCCATTGGGAGCTAGACAATTGACCAGTTGCAGGTTCAGTCTACTCAGCCTATACAATGGAGAATTTGATAGTGTTTGCCAGCGATTGAATGTGAATGAAAGCGTTAATTTCATGTAAGTGTTCGTGTAAAATTTAAATTTAATCATTTCAACCTACACCCACCTCAGAACATCTATTGCTTCCCTAATGTATATTTTAGATAGATACCATTAGATTCTAATTCAAGGACCCCTTTCATGTCTAGTAACTAAGGTTTAAAATATTATTGTATAGCATATCATTCTAATACTATGTGATATGTGTAGATTATATATATATTTTTAAACATCGTTTAGCATATATCTTATGGCATTTCATGAGTATGATTTACATTCGCACACCCTATTTCTACGTGATTTCGTTACTTTTACTCTTTTATTTCGGAGAACTGCTCGTTGCTTGTTTTCATTGATAGGACACATTTTGTAGAAAAGCAAAGTATATTAGACATCAGAGCAAGTTTGGAGAGACTTCACCAAAGCCAGGGTCGTGCCCACCAGAGTCACGCCTTCACCAGATTCATGCTTAACAAACCCAAGATGCCCTAAAAGAAAGGCTCTTTTACCCTTTTAGGTCCACACGGGCATGTGAATCACACCACACGATCGACACAGTAGTGGCATAACAAGGCACAACGGTGACATAAATTTTGCTGTTGAAGACGGCACGACCATGCCCATAAGGCACAACCGTGGCATAAATTCCACTGCCTTGCTCTTTTGGAGAATGTAAGGCACGACCGTGCCTTAAAAGCATGTCCTAACCATGAAAACCACAGTGAAGAGGCACGGTCAGGTCATGAATCCTCTGTGCAGACATGGTTGTGCCTCATGGACATAGCCATGCCATGGGACTTGTTGTGCTTGGCATTTGGAACACTGGGAGACATGGTCGTGGTGAAGTAGGCATGACCTAGTGAAGTAAGGCGTGACCCTGGTGAATTCAACAGTGACAATTATGCCACGGACTTGCCTTATGGCCATAGTCATGCCCTCTTCAGCAGCAAAATTTATGCCACGAGCATGCCTTGTTATGCCACAGTCGTGTCTTTGGACACGATCGTGTGGGATTTGTGGACCTATAAAAGGATCAAGGAGCCTTTCTTTTAGGGCTTCTTGGGCTTGAAGCTCTGTCCCTTTCCTTGGGGAAGGATTTTCCCTTGAGGGGAACCCTAAATCTACCATCCAAGAGCTGTCACGACGATCCGTTCACCTTCGGAGTAAAGAAACATCCCAAAGACACCGAAAATCTCCTCACTAAGTATTTCTTCTCCTCCATTTTCAAATTTAGGTTGTAAGAGTGTTATATTTCATGGCTTTGGCTTGTTCTTCCTTCTCCATAGAGTAACCTCATAATTCTAGGATGTAGAAAGTAATTATAATATGATAGTGATGTGTGAACTATGTATTTGGTCATTTCCCTATTCTATAATATGTTTATGACTTGTTCTATTATGATGTGTCTTGTTTGTGTTTAATTAAATGTGTATGGTGAATGCATTTGGATGTAAAGGATTGATCATCATGTAAAGGAGGTGCTTTGGATTGTATGATCGGGGGCTCTTAGTGACAGGGGTATTCCTTTAACTCTAAAGTCATCGCCTTGAAATGGGATTAATTCTCTACAAGGGATTAATTAACAAATTAGAGTTTAATGGGTTTTCATCAATTCAATGTTAGGAAGTGACCTAAGTAATCTAGACTATATGACCAGGAGCCCTTGGTGACAGAGGGTTAAAGATGATATCCCTTTAACCGGACTATCTATATTACCTCTTCTACTTAATAGTATTGAAAGTCAACAGCATAAACACTCCGGTGTAACCTTTACATAGAATCTCTACAAGAGTATAAGCATGGAGGTAAAGAGATGAACAATACATAGGGACATAAACTAGCATTACAATGAAATCAAAAACTTCAAATCATTCTCCCCCAAGCCAACTTCTCTCTTTGCTCACTTGCTCTCTCCCTCTTTACTCGCTTGCTTACTCTCTCTCCCCCCTCTCTCTCTTACGTTCGTGACCAACATAACCTTCGATTGTCTAGATAACTTACTTTGCGAACTCAATTAGTGCTTAATCAATAGTCCTCTGAATTCAATATTTGATTACTTGACAACTTAACGGTGCACTTGCAGTGAGATAACACCATGTTATCATGATAGTTGGCACATTAAAGCATATGAAGATCAACTTTTTACGTTAAAATCTTTTTTCACATAGCTTGCCTACAAAATACAAGCCTTTAGCAATTAGAAATTTAGTTAAATTAAAAAATTAGAATAGAAAAATACAAAATATATAACAAGCATCTTCACTATGATTATATTTTCCTATCAAAATGAAAATAGGTATCATGCATCAAATTAGAGTATTGATCTTGTAGCAGTTTTGATTAGCCATTTAACACTATAATTTTTCAAGACCCAAATTTGATAATTCTTCCAAGACATTTGTTATCAAATTGACTACTAATGTTATCAAATTGACTACTACCCATGTCGATAAATATGTTTTGGTTAGCTATTGAGTATTAAAGTCAGAGTTGGAATCTCGAAACATGTTAGACAACATAATTGAAATATATTATTATGATAAATTCAGAAAGATACTATTGAACATAGAAAATCTTTGTTTTGTCGTCATGTTGATAATGTTGAATATCATATTGTGTCAATACTCGGCACTCCTTAGCATTCTACATGAGATATCAAGACTAATTAAAATAATATTTGTTATATTTTATAGCACATGTTCATAGAACATAGTGCCAAAATTGTACTTAGAAAAGCACTGTGTCCAAACTTACATATATAACTTATCTTCTTTTCTTTTTTTCTTCATCTTCTTCCGCCATCAAGCTCAAATTTGCTATTGGTACCATGCATCGGAACATCGATATGATACCAAAATAATATCATTCTTGTTAAACACCAAAACTTCCGACACAACTCAGGATTTTGAACCTTGGTTGGACTATAACGATATGGATACATTTGGATTTCCTAACATTTTTAGCACTCTACTTTTTTGTTATTGGTGTTCAGATTTGTGCTTCCCTTCCCTCATTTTTTATAGCGATAACAATTCAAGTAGGCACAAACTCAAACTCAACATAGAGATGTCAAAATGGACTGATTGGACTGAGCATAGCCTGGTTCCAGTCGGCCAGTTTTCTATATTCTAATATATCTGAACATATACTCACTATATTTTTTCAATAAAAAACAACTATTTTTAGATGACCAATACAGAAAATTGATTTAAACAGGGGAAGAACTGTAGGATGCAACACTACCTTTCCCAAAGCAATTCGAGTATAGAGCCTCTGCCTTTGGTACCTATTTTGTAAAAGCATTGCAAAACCTTGCATAACAGCCCATGCCAAAAATAGTTGGACACCCCTCTGCATAGAGCTTGTATTACATTAGACTAATAGACTATAAAAGAAAAATCCTACATAATTATGAATGAAATTACTACCTGCTTGAAGTTACAATCAGGTTCCCCTTTTATCTCCCAAGTGAGACTAATAAGGGCCATCAACATGGCACAATAATGATGGTAAATCCACCTTCAAAAACACAACTAATGAATCTAGAGAGAAATAGCATTGCCAAAATAGATTTCAGAAAACACTTATCATTAATCAACCAAGGTGACCCCAGGTTCAAATGGAAATAAAATTTAAAATTTCTTAAAACATAAAATTTGAAGAGAAATTGGGGCTAATTTAATTGAAAAATGATATTGTATTAAATGGCCGTGAACCATCACTAGATAAGGAAATAAATAGAAAGTGTAAAATAAAAATAGATCTGATTCTGCCCAAGCAGTGGTAGATTTTCATGAGGTAAGTCACATGCATATAATTCAAGAATCAATAAGCATGATTGCTTCAATAAGAATACACAGCAAAAAGTATCCATATAATTTGGATTTGGAAATTTACTATTAGTCAAATAGTCTAGATTATATAAGTGAGAGATAAGGATGCCTCTCATAACAGGATGATACAAGTGTCAAATTGAGTTTTCAATTTGCATTTTTCATCAATTATTGATTGATTAGGTTTCTAAGTTCAAGAGTATGTATGAAAGCAGATATCTACTTGAAACTATGCAGTCAAAAAAAAATATGAATTGAAGTTCATGAATAACCAAAATCCACAAATTTATATTGTATGAAAACGATCAAATTTATAAAACATGATTTAGCAACATAATCAAATAAAATTCAATAGAGCTTTTAACCAAACTGATTTAGCATGGGATAACTCTCCAACATAGATAAATTAGACATCTCATTGAGCAACAAAAGCTCACAAAGAAAAGATCTACAATGGGTCGAGGACACTTTTTATAGAACAATTAAAGGGCAGTCTTCTTAACTGATCCTTCCTTAGACAAGGACTACTTCACCCTAAAAGTTTTAAAAAATTAAAACAATCTTTTAAAATTTAAATTTCTAATCCACAATTTTTAATTTAAACTTCCTAATTTTAACCTATCTAAGCCCTAATTTCCGCTTCATTCTCCCTAACCATGGAGAAATTCAAGTTGTCAAATATTCATTTCCAAACATAAATCCTTTAAAAATCACTTCATCAACTTTGTTAAGCATGATTTCTTCTCATCATTACTTGGTTGAGCTTTCCCATGAGTTGGGAAATACACTATTTCTTTGTCAATATAATACTTGAGAAATTGAAAAAATTGTATTTCTTCCCTTTTGATCAATCTTTCCCATGATAAAAAAAGACATTGTGACTGATCAAAAGAAGAAAAATTGGTTCTTTTATGAAAAAGTCAAGTAGAAGCATGAACGTCTCCATGAAAATTTGCATATCTTTAATTTGTAAATTTAATTAATACTTTAAAAAGTTGATACATCTAACAAACATGCATTAGAATCAATTTTCTAACCATTAAAGATGGTGGAATGAATGTAATATTTTTGAAGTATTTATGGGGATTCTTTGGGCTAGTGAATTCATGCACATACTCAATATTTGTTATGGTTGTATTTAAGTTTAAAGGGCACATATAGTAATCATTACTTGACTCGTCCTTCTCTCATTATCAATGTGTATCTCTCACGCACAGATTAGACTTTTATTATGATGGATAAAAGCAACGAAACCAAATCAATATCCTGGCCAAATTTACACTGAAAAGTGACTATAAATGAAAACATATTTGCATATTCCTAAACAGCATAGTTGGTTTTTTGTGCCCTTAGGGTTTCCGGTTTAATTAATAAATTATGTATCTAGATTATGATTGATATGCGAAATGTTTCTTGTACATGTGAGTTGCCTGAGAGCCTAGTTAGGAGATTAGATTAAAGGACCATAAGAGGATTATTTAGAAGGTCTGAATATAGGATCGTCAATCTCTGAAGAAAACCCACTAAAGTTAGTATGATTGGTGTCGTATTGGATGCTTTATAAAGGGAATAATTTATTAGGCAACTCTTTGGAAGTTGTATTGGGGCTAGCTTAAAAGTTCGTTCTTGGACCTCAAGAAAGGGACCACTATAAAATTTAAAAGTTTTTAACTTTAAAGAATTAGTGATGTAGTGAATTTTCTTGATGAGTAAATCATCAACAAGCTCACTTTAGTTAATTATTGAGGCAAAATTACAGGTCCTTTTGATTTTGTGCTGAGGTTAGATTCTCTTGTTTCCAATTTTGCTCTAAAGTTGAGAATACATCATCAAGTGAGTTTTCTAAAAGCATATCCTTAGGATCCTTGGAGGATGACCAACTCACAAGGTGGGATTTCTACTTCTATTTCTTGAGAATCTAAGGTTAACCCTAATATTAAATCCTTTCATTTCAATAGGGGCCTAAAAATATTCATTGATAATTGTCGATTAAATTTTACTTTGTAAGGATTAAGTATGGCCCTGTTTCCTTATATTTTTTTCTTTGAACAAGCGATCATCTACTACAGATGACATGAGTGATGTTCATGGGGAACATCACTTCACTGGTGCAAAAGCTATTTCAATGATAACCAAAATATCCATTTGTAATGAAAATGGATGCTTGGTCTACCCATACAACTTTACAAAGAACCAGATGAAGTTCTAGTGTGAATTTGATTCTGTCAAAGGTCTTTACAAAAGCAACATTAATGCAACCACCGATGTTTGATAAACATTAGTTTGCTTTGATGTATCATCTAACATATGTGAAGTCACATATCCTAGTATATTAAGTAATAATTTTTTTCATTCTCATCTTTCTCTAATGGTTCATTTAAAGGGTCAATATACCCTTCTTGTGTTAGATTGTTTAGGTCTTCCAAGTTAATTTAATAAATTTGGGCTGATAAGAAACAATGCTTAACAAATAAAAAGACATAATACACTAGGAAACAACAAAGGAAGAGATTACCAAACACCTCAAAGAACCTATACAAATTCCTAACCAATATCCAAGACATGTGGCAAGAGCAAAAGCAATAGAAAAAGCTGGATTAATAGGCTACCAAATGCAGGCAAGTAATTGGGCATCAATCTGCTCCCATAAAGCTTGTGTACTCAAGATTTCAGCAGCCTAAGCAGTAAGGTAGTCTAAGTGACTTTAGTTTATGAATCATACTTGAATTACTGTAGCCCACAAAAGATAGTTCTTTTTAATCATCTCCATAGTGATCATTATAAAGTTAGAAACGTCTGAACCTAGAAATATTGGTTGTAAGAGGCTAGAAGGTAGTAAAAAATAGAACAATTTAATTTGAGGAGAGCCCTTTAGAGATCCCCAATCTAGGTGACTCAATGCCCAAACAGAGACTAACACTAATATTCTATCAAATAAGGGTGGTGAGCAACAGATGTCACAATAAAAAGCAGTGGAGAAAAAAAAAACATGATCTAAAGATGGGAGTACAAAAAGAGGCAAGATCCTAAGTGACCTGTGTTCGACTTTGATAATCCTCTTCCACAAATGGGGACTATAAGTACTAGATCAGGCTTGACACATGGAGGAAGAGTCAAAAGAGACAAAAGTGAGAAGAGGCAGTATCAGAAGAGGCGGCATCACTTGAAACAATGTAAGAGACCATGCTCGTGGACATGTTCTCCTGCCAAAAACTACTGAATCTTTAACCTTATTGAATCATGAATCAAAAGTTCCAAATAAAAAATTAAAAAATATGTTAATAATTGTAATTTATTTAGAATAATTTTGATATCTAAAAACTTAGAATAATACAAAGCATTTAATGACATCATAAAATAGATAAATTAAATGTTATATTCATCATAAAAAAATTTACCAAACCCAAGCTAACTTTACCAAATACCCAAATCACGTACATTAATTTTAAAATTATCAAATCACATAGTGAATACCCATTTTACCCCTTCGTATTTATCCCAATCATGTAGCAGTTGATTGGGTTAAACTTTTTTTAAAATTAGAAAGATTTTATTTAAAAGATCAATTTATTTTCAAAAAATAACTGCTCTAAATATATTGTGTCAAATTGATGTTTAAGGATATATATATAATCAAGAGAATATATATATATATATATATATATATATATACCCCCACACAGC
>JBBPFQ010000002.1:3832491-3843723 GCA_037974815.1 Kaempferia elegans
AACAACTTTGCAATGGAGCTATTTTCAGAAGAACAACTTCATTGTGAAGCTATTTTTTTTTCTTAAAACTGCCCCTGCATAGCTGTCTTCCAAGAACAGCTCCGCGAGAGAGCAGTTTTTCTATCCGCAGAGCTGTTCTTTAAAAAACAGCTATGCCGTGGAGCTGTGTTTTTAAAAACAATTATTTCTTACATGCAGAAGAGAGACTACATAGTGAGATTAAAAAATTAATTGCATGCAGAGAGATTAAAAAATTAAAATGATTACCGTGTCAGAATTTGATATCAGCTACCGCTCACAACAAGTCAATGTGTTAATTGGGCCGGATTTGGCCCTTTCCCGGGCCGCAATATCCCGCCGTTTGTAAGTCATAAATTGGAACAGGTTGCGTCCATGAGCGAGAGAGAGAGAGAGAGCGTGCTGTCGTCAGGCGAGCGAGAGCTCGGCGTCGAAGGCAATGGAATGCGGCGCGACGAACCCTCCGCTTGCTACCGATCGCTCATTGCCCAAGACCAAGTTTTCGGTGTACCAGAACCCCGCGCTTTCCGCCGCGCTCACTGCCCAGAGCCGCCGCCCCTCGCCCTACGAGCTCTTCCTCCTCTTCTCCTGGTGCCTCGCCTCCTGCGTATCCCTATTTTACCTCCACTCCAGGTTTCCCTCTCCCCTGATAGTTTCTTGCCACCACAAATTTATTCTTTGCTCAAAGTTGCGATCTTTATCAATGGTGTGCACTTCCCGGAGCTATCTTGCTCATTGCCGTTTCTTTATGCTTTTAGGGAAGAAAATCTCGTCAAAATCATCATTCGGCTCCGGATTTCCTCTAGGACATCAGGTAAGATCTTCTTCCCTTCGTGCATTTTGTGTTTGTTCGGAAGTTATTTTGCTCGCCAATTGTTTGTTAAAATTCCTAAACGGTGCATTCCAGAGTTTCTTGTTAAGTCATTGGAAACGGTGATTGTGCTGGTGTTTGTCACCTTCCTCTCAACTTTAGTTCGAGCCTTATCACTGCGAAATACAAACAATGCTTCGCGAATTGCTGCTACTGTGTCGTCTTCCCACAAAGCCAAAGAACAGCAGACTGTGCTCACTTCGCGCCAGAGTCTTTTAGGCTTGAACACAGTCCCATCTGAGAGTGTTACTAACATAGAGTCTAACAAGAAGCCGCCCAAGTCAAGGTCCATTTTGGCTTCTGAGTCTCTTGGCCCTATCAGTAGGTCAACCTTCAGCTATACACCTTATCGCCAATCTCGAATTGCCTCTGACCAACTGTATTCAAGCAGTGGAAAGAAGGCTACATTGTCACCAATGTCACCACCTTCTTCTCAGTCTCAACATGTTTCTCCTGTGAGCCCATGGTCAAGGAGAAGAGCTGGAAGTGCAAAGGGTATTCAGTCAGAGGCAATGCTGGAGCAATACTTGGTTCAAGTGGGTGAGATGTATACTGAACCAACTCCTGTTGAGGCTACACCTTCACCGCCTCTTCGAGGTTTTGTCATTGCTAGTCCTAATTCAGTTACTTCCCAGAGTACTTCAGGTGCTGCTAGAAGTACAGCATTGAGGCCTGCCAGAATGTCCCCTGGTTCACACCAGAAGTATAGCACATCACCAAATAAGAGGGAGGGGGATCTCCCTCCTCCCTTATCAATGGAACAAATGGTTGAAGCATTTGAATCTTTAGGTATCTACCTCCAAATTGAGGTTTGGAGAGACCGTCTCAGACAGTGGTTCTCCTCCATGTTGATCAACCCACTTTATCTGAAGATTCAGACAAACCACATTCAGGTTGTACAGTCGATGATAATTGAATCGGATTTTTCCTCCAGCTTCCTGTTATTTTTGCACTCATTTCGGTTATGCATGTAGGTCGCACAAACAGCAGCAAGTGTCGGTATCACAATTACAGTCAGCCAGATTGGAATTGACTCACCCAATGGCGCAGCACCGGTTAACTTATCTCCAATTACAGGCACAACAGAGTGGCTACCTACAGTGACAGTGGATGAGGATGGTTTGCTCCATCAGCTGCGTGCGTCTCTCTTGCAAGCACGCGATGGCTCAATTTGTATGTTAAAATAACTTCTCATTCTAGCAATTTCCATTCACATTTGCAAGTGGTGATCTATTTTTTCAATCATTATCTCTTTCTGATATTTGATCTGTGAAATATTTTCCACTTGTGCAGCACAGACACAATTCGCTAGAATGCAGCAACCACAGGCAAACTCAATCCTCCCTTTCATACAAGCATGTATTGATGCCATAACAGACCACCAGAGACTTAAAAAGTTGATGAAAGGAGAGCTCATTAAGGGTTTACTTCCGCAAAGTAGTGTTCGTGCTGAGTATACAGTTAAAAGGGTTCGAGGTACAACTGTCCCTGTTTTTATAAGTATCTACTTTTCCTTGAATGATCTAGTCATGTTCATATGGTAAAGCAACTGCTTTTTTTGGAATAATAATGATTTTCACTAGTCATTATATTCCCTCACTAATTAAAGATTCTGTCAGTTGACTAATCTTCATATAATTTCTGCAGAGCTTGCTGAAGGAACATGTTTGAAGAACTACAATTATATGGGGAATGGATGCACCAATGATAAAGGAGACAAGAAATGGAATAACGAACATCCTACCGATTCACACCTGTTGCTGTATCTTTTTTGTGCTTTCTTGGAACATCCTCAATGGATGCTACATGTTGACCCCACATCTTATTCTAGTGCCCAGTATAGCAAGAATCCCTTATTCCTTGGGCTTCTCCCTCCGGCAGATAGATTTCCAGAGAAGTATGTTGCTGTGATCTCTGGTGTGCCATCTGTCCTTCACCCAGGAGCTTGCATATTGGCCATTGGAAAGCAAAGTCCTCTGACATTTGCATTATATTGGGACAAGAAAATGCAATTCTCTCTTCAGGTGATTGTTATTTTTCTAAATTTAATCACTTAGTTTAAGCTAATACTCTTTAGATAGTTCTTTCCAATAAGTCTGGTCTTGGCTGCCTTTTAAGTATGTAGCTTTGTTGTAAGTTCTCTGCCTTATATTTGCTTGTGTCGTTCTGTATCTATTTTCTGTTGAACTTGGATGGATATTAAGCAGTTAAAGTTGAGGTAAATAAGTTATAAGCATAGCAATGTTTGGTTTACGATAGGTTAGAATGATAATCTAGGAACTAAGAATGGGGGAAATAAGTTTACTGAGTTGCAAAATCTAAAGAAAGAAAATGTAGGGACTTGGTAATGAAGCAGAAAAGAAATGTATTGTTGAAATTTAAAGGTTCTTGTTGATGACAATGCAAATAAGAAAAGATGAAACAAACATTTCTATAAGCTATTTAATGGAAATTCTTCATATAATTTGATTTTAGAGACCAAAAAAATTATGGTAGATTTAGAAATAATAAATTGATTCATACTATTATCGTAGACAAAAAATTATGGTAAATTTGAGTGGTCAAAATGAGAGGAGTTTTTAAAGTCTTGTGATCGTTGTCTCTCTTAGGCTAAAAGAACATTTTAATGACTATGGTACGACCCACCATATATGGATGACTACTGCATTGTTAATAAAACAACATATGAAAAAAAGTTAATATAGTAGAAATGAAATGCTAAGGTTTGTGTGTAGCTCCAGTTAAATGATAAAAAATGATGAGTAGAAAGTGTAAAGGTTAGAAGAAGTCGAAAGAAAACAGTAATCAATATTTTAATAAAAAATAATTAATTTGAAGTATTATTTGTGATATAGCTTTTCAAAGTTCAATGGAAAATATAATTCATGTAGCTGACCTAAAATAGTTGGCTCAAACATTGTTTAATGATGATGTTGATTTGCTGTTGAATGCAAAAGAAATATTTGCTTGATGATCTCGCTTGCTGGGTAAATTTTCATAGACAATAAAAGTTTCTCGATGAAATCATGAGACTCGGGACTAAAAAGGTTGAAAAGAAGCAGCTTAGATCTTTATTTAAAGAAGGCCTATTTATTTCATACTTACCGATTAGGTGTCGATTGCTACTATATATTTAGAGTTTTTGAGGTATAGGCAACCATTTGGTCTTTGCTGTGTTATATGTTCCCACAATTAAGCTTAGGGGAAAATCTTATATTTGTTGTACAAAAATAAAGAGCCTGATCTTATCAAATTTCTCATCAGCTCAGGATTTTCGTTGAAGAGTTTCTACTTAACGTAGGTCACTGTAAATTTTTTTGTCGATACATCAGGTTAAGAAAGTAGAGCAACAGACAAGTGTATTGTCACATCTTAAACACTATTAAAAAGTAATTCTTATTCTTCTGATACATCTGTTAAATCTGAAAGGCAAGGTTGGAGGTTCATAATTAGATGCAATGCTAATCGTATTGTCACACCCCGGAGGTCTAATTGTCCGACAGAATGGACGCTACTGCTTGTGACAATATTCGATACAACATGATACAACCCACACGGCTGGAACAAAATACAATCCATGCAAGATAATAATACACAATCCACACGACTGTTACAATTACAATCCACGCAAGATAATAATACACAATTCACATGGCTAGCACAAACACAAACTATACAAACATAAACTGAAAATACTACGTACCTATATGATAAACATAAATATATCCAGAACATGATCTATCAATTATATATATCTATATGTATGAAAAGATCTAACAGGTGTCTACTGAACATTATGCATAGTAACAGTAACGCTTATAGTATACACCACACTTGCGTGTACGAGTATACGATATTCAAGTAAGATAATTCTCACAGTGCACACTATACAGGTGTACACATTACATGCATATGGGTAATTAACATGATAACTCCTATTGTATGCACCATGCACGTATGTACACTACAGATTATGAATAGCCAAAGCATAGATTGTATAAGAGAATAAATAGATCATCTCTAGATCAAGCACAAAAGTTTCAAGCTCAGGTATAGTACGAGTAGAGTCAAGGTAAATTAATCTACTTCATCAACTAATTCCATGCACTATGGTCAATTAACTACAGAGATCAATAAAGAAGTATCTACCGTAAATGTAGACCATCCTGAACTATCTCTGCGTCAAAACGGTGGTCTCCAATCAGTATCCTACAACACATAATACATAGTATAGCTAAGTTCAACCATAAACTAATTAGCTAAACCTAATTCCAATTCGATTAGGAAATCATGTTTAATTTCATCTAATTATCCAACATTTTCTTCATAACTAATCTCCTTACGAATTAATCCATCTATCAATTACTCTTTAATTAATTCACATTAATAATTCTCCAAATAAATGATTTATTAGCCAATCCAGTTTTAACCACTCCAATATGTAACTCAAGTTAATCATCCCTTAGTTTAATCAAATTCAAGCTTAATTAATTATATCAATCAATTCATCCAATAATCCAATTAGTTGATTTCTATACCCAATTCAACATATCATATTTGAATTCATATTTCTGATCAGACCTAACATAGGTCAATAAAATTAGGTTAAGAAATTCATTACCCTTTGCCCTCTTCCTAGCAGATGTTCATTGCCCTAAAGGCAGCTCACGGCGACAGCATGAATCGAGAGAGAAGAGTAGTGGTTCCCCTCTCAAAATCAGGGTGGGACTGCTCTCAATGACCGGAGGAGTCATCAATTGCTCGTGGCTAGACCCTTGAAAATCAGCCGCAACCATTCTCCAATAGCAAGAAAGGTGGCAGCAGCAAGGTGGAATGATGGCAGAAGTGATTGGCATCAACGGGGTTGTTGTTCACTGCTGGCATGAGAAGAGTATAGCACAGATACATTCTGGTGGCCATTGCGCACAAGGGTGGCCCGGCAGGGTGCTCGCGGTGACGATAGGTTGTCGATGTAGCTCTACGAGGTGGTGGCAGATGTGATTTGTGGTTGCTTCCGTTCACAGTCGGAGAGGTGCTGGCGATGATGGCCCGTGCTTGCAGATCGAAGCAGGCCACGTGAGAGGGGCAGTGGTGTCAACTACTCCCTTCTGACAACGACGGCGTCGGCCAGTGAGTGGCGGCCTCTGCGGTGATTTTAGTGAGAGGAAGGAGAGTGGGCGGTGTATGAGAGCCAGGGCAAGGCATCAATGAGAAAAGAGAAATAGAATAAAAGTTAGGTTTATATATTAAACTTTAGGTTAATTAATTCAATCAACTTCCATTTTAATTGGGTCTTCTAAACAGACTTCCTCCAAGTCTAATAGTTTCATCCCTTTACACATGTCATAAGAACTTCGTTTAAATCTTTAAAAATATTCGAAAAATTCTCAAAAAAAAATATGTAGGATTATTTCTTAATTATATTTTAATTGGATTATAGAATAATTTAAATAATTATGGTTTAATTTGATTACTTATTAATTACAATTGAATTGTAGATTAATTAATTAATATATTAACAGATTCATAAATTAGCAGATTAATTAGATTAAAGATTAATTAATTAACATATTAATTTATTAATAGGTTAATTAATTAGCAGATTAACTAAATTACTGATTAATTAATCATCCGATTAATTAACTAGCAGTTTAGTTTGAGTTACCCATTAAATTAAAGTTTAATTAATCAACAGATTAATTTAAATACAGAGAATACAGATTGATTAATTAATTAAATTACTGTTTATTTTATTATCATATTAATTAATTTAAAGTGTAATTAATTAACAAATTAATGTTCAATCAATTAACGGATTAATTAATTAAATCGCAGATTAATTAAATTAAGGTTTAAGTGTAATTAAATAACAGATTAATTAAATACAGTATAATTAATTGGTTTAATTAATTACAGATTAATTATTTTACAATTTAATTAAATTAATATACGGTTTAATTAAATTAATTTACGGTTTAATTAATTCACAGATTAATTAATTTAGAGATTAATTAATTAACAGATTAATGAAATACAGTTTAATTAATTAATAGAGTAATTAACTGAATTATTAATTAATTTACAATTTAAGTAATTAACATATTAATTACTTTACAATTTAATTATTTAATAGATTAATTAATGTTTAATTAACTAAGTGATTGATTTAATTAAGTAGAGATTAATTAATTTAGAGTTTAATTAATTACAGATTAGTTAAATTAAAAGATTAATTAATTTATAGTTTAATAAATTCACTAAATAAATAAACAATCGACTAAGTCATCAATAGTAAAGCAATCAACAGAATAAATAAAAATATATATAAATGCTTTACCTAGATTGATGTTTCATTAATATGATTATGAAATAGATTTTTCCTATCTCTGCTAACATAATTTTGAGATTTTCTATCTAAATTTATATAATAAATTTGATCAATAGAAATCCAATACTTGTTGTGTCATATTTGATTAATCAAACATGACATAAGAACACAATTCTAGACTATTTTATTTCAATTAACTTGTCTATTTACTAAAGAAATATATGATTTATAGTTAGTTTTTGACGTGTATCCAAGTCCACATATATTGTATTGAGCCCGTTGAAATCTGTCTAGATACTTAGAGTCCGACTTGAACTTTTTCAACATAGCTCTTCGACGACTTGACCTTTCAATAAAGAATTCTCTTCTCATGTTTTTGAAATTTAATTGAAGTTTCTTATTGAGGTTAATAATTTGAATAAATATATTTGACCTTCCCTTAAGCCTTTTACCTTCTTAAGAAGTGACTTCATCCATTCTTTATACTTAGCTAATTTATTAGCTAAACGTTGATCACATTATATAATTTATCTTCTAAGAGATGTTGCATCATCATCTAAGTCGTATTGCTCCGAATCGGACTTGGGTTGGACTCTTGATCTGACTCAGACCCATGATCTTAACTCGAACTTCACTGCATCTTCCTTAGTCATCAATGCCATGAAATTGACCTGCTATGTCTGATTCCAAGATGACTAGTCTCAGGTGACCTAGTGTGTCTTCTTCCTTCGTTGCCATTTGGGCTTTTCCTCCTTTGAATCCTTTAGTTTAGGGCACTCTGATTGATAGTGTTATTTCTCATTCCTTCCCTAACAAATTACCTCGGTTTTTGCTTCACTAGTTTTGCTTTGAACAGTTTGCTTGCTTTTATTTAGTATAACCTTCCCGATGTCCTTGTTTTTGAAATTCTTCCTGTCCTTTTTCATTTTTCGGACCAAGTTCATGATTTTCGAGGTCAGCTCCTTTTCGAGTGGCTCCAACTCATCCTCCGACTGATGCTCTGATTTGATCTCCTTATTCTTAGTTTGACTTACAATAAAGAAATACCTTAATTCTGATTCAAATTCGTTTATTCATGCAATTTTAGTCGTGCGTGTAATTGGCTCACACACTCTTCTTCCTACCTTTGATAAAGCTCTTCTGGCTGCCTTGGGATCGTTGGTTCCCTCGTAGAGCTCGTTCAATTGTTGCTTGGTCAAATTGCATTGTGGTGTCAGTACCGCCTTGGTGTCAACTTGTACTCTCATGTTAATGTCAGAAGTCCATTTTTCCCATTCCAATGGTTCTCTAAACTCGTCAATCAGTAAAGTGAAGCCCCTCATAGAGAAGAATAGAGAAGAACAAACAGTGTCGTGTTTTGATGGATCATTATTGTATTCACACGAAATCAAAGAAAAATTATTAAGACTTTTTAAGATCTTGAGAAAGCAGTACACATAAAATAATAATAATAAAATTTTAAAATGGTTAAATTTTAATTTAAAGATAGAAAATTAAAAACTTTCAACTTCCTACTCTCTAAATGAAGCTAAGATGGATTTGATCAAGCTATTTAGATTAAGGGCATCTCCAATGGTTAAACATTTAAATGAAATTTTTTTTATCCTCCAATGTGTCACATCAATGCCACATCAAAAATAAAAAAGCCTATATTCTCTTTACAATGCAAAAACGTTTCTACAACTTTTTTTATAAGTCACATATTACCAATCATATATCTCTCTACATTATAAATTATCAATCACAATTCAACAAATTATTGTCATTTATTACAAGCTCTACATTCAAGAGACAAAAGTACATTTGAGTTTTCAAACCTGCTCTTAAACTACAAAGCTTAAACATCACTCATACAATAGTTAAAGCTTTTTTTGTGAGGTTTTTTATTTTTATAAATCTCTAACAAATCTTGCATTGAAAATGCCCTAAAGACCTAGAATTTTTAAAATTCAGTGTGTACAGACTCTAATACCAACTATAGTATCAGAATGTAATCCTAGAGAGGGTAATAATGCATTTTAAAAAAACTCAATTTTATTCTTTTAAACACGAACTCATTGCAATGAAAAACTCAAGTAAAAACACAAATAAACAGAGTAGACTTAACATAATTCGGCTTCCCCCTTAGGGTTAAAGGTAGATTAGGTGGATTGATCCCAAAAATCATCTAAATCTTTTCAAAACTAATTCAGACACAGAGAAACCTCTTATAATCAAAGAGACTACAATAAATTATTATTGTATCTCAACAAAATAAAATACAAATAATGGTTCTAATTTTTTTCAATTAGATTTGTCCGGACTATGATTTCGAGAAATGCTACCTGTATCAGATTTGGGTATGCTATATTGAGAATTATGCCAAACCCCATAGGCATGTTGAAACAAGATTATTTTGAAAAAAATGAAATCATGTCCAAAAACTCAAGGTACTATCCATTTATTTTCCCTATACAGGTGCCTCTATAGTAACACTTATTGCTCACTCCAAATTACAAAAGCTCAACTACACAAGTGTTTCACAGAAAATGATAAACCAACTTCCAATTTACGGTTATAGACGAGTTGAAATTTGAACTTTTATGAAGATCCAAACAGGTTCGTTTTCAAGGTTAATCCACAGTTAACTATTTATTTCACATTTCACGTCATAATTTCACATGCACTTATACAAACAAAATGTCTTGATGTACTAGCAAAGTTTTACTTCAAGATTGCAGATCTTGATAGAACAAATCAGTAACCATGGAGAATTATATCGTTCTAAAAACAAGCCTCTACAAAGGCTAATTGATGTGCTATAGCGGAGAACAATTTTACAAGATTGGACAAAATCTGAAAATTATCTGCTCAATGAAAATACAAGTTAAGGATCTCAAAGAAACTCATGCATTATAATGTCTACATTCTACCACTTTGGTGTGAAACCATTTCTAGATAAAAGTTTCAAAGATGATGCGATTGAGATGAGGGACTAGAATCATGATGTGAGAGCCCTTTTTGCCATAGCCAAGGCTCCATCATAAGTTTGATTTCCACCAATGAATCCACTGATATGAACAAAAACACATCCAGGAATACCAGATTTATCTGAAAGCTCTTGATCTCTCAAGCCCCTCCAAGCTAATGGAAGAGGCTTTCTGCTTTCAAACCTGTCGGGAGAAACTGACACAGCCTGCACTCTCCAACTTCCACTCCTTTCATCCTACAATTTAAACATGTGAGACCAGTCAGTTGTTCAAACAACAGATTTTCAATTGGAAGGCATTATGTTTCTTAAAAAACTAAATTGGATACTGTTGGAAAATTAAGATTGAATAAAACTAAAAAAAAAATTTTGAAAATTAAAAAATAATTCAATGATTGCATAAAGAATCTTAAGAAATCGAAATAATCTTTGATTTTAGTAATTTCCATTTCTTATGCTTCCTTTCTTTTATTTGTTCCTATTTGATTATTTTATATCCTTTATATTGATGTAATGTCTAGTTGAAAAATAATAATAACTCCTCTTCTTCCCATTCTTTTCCCTTCAATCTTTCTAGTTTGCTTCATGTATCAGAGCCCTAGGTTCGATCTAAGGATTTTCTATGGCAAATTAATATCCATGGAAGATTGCCTTAACCGGCACCACGAGTAGAGATTCAATGGTGTCTGGAGAAGAACGGTTGTCAACTCAAATTTAAATCCACACATATCTTTTAATAGTTCGATGGAAATATCATCTAATTCACTCCAAGTTAACATTCAACGTCTTAACGAAAGAACTACACAGAATGGCTAGAAACTAAGCCTGGTTTTAGAAGGAAAAGGTAAACTTGGATATGTTATAGGAGAAGTGATAAAACGCTAATGGAGAATCAAGATTTATCGCTTGGAAATTCATTGCTTATTGCATGGTTACTCAATTCCATAAAGCCCCCTATCAGTAAGTCATTTATGCTCCTCCCAAGAGCCAAAGTGTAAGAGACAGCTAAAGACACTTATTCAGATTTAGAGACCTTTTAGCCTAAAA
>JBBPFQ010000002.1:3857782-3872477 GCA_037974815.1 Kaempferia elegans
ATGTTCCTTTCCTCTATTCTACTTAGCCCCCTGGGCTATAGTGCAGTGGTAAGAGCGCTCAGTTGTCTCCCAAGCACCCATGGTTCGAAGAGATGCTAGGTTTCCGTGCCGCCCGCTGCGAGTGCTTCCCGATTTACCCTGGTGGCCGGTGGGAAACTTTCATGGGATCGGGCCAGCCACCCCAGAGATAGTTAATGAGACTAACTGGGTTAATCTTTTTTTTCCTCTATTCTACTTTTTTTTTTCTTGCTTGCTCAATTTACCTTCATGATCCAATTTCTAACTGTTCCTCTCTTCTTTCTTTTTTTGTTTTTTCTTTTTCCTGATTTAGTCATAGAAACACATACCTTAAAGGTATCCTCCATCGGACTATACTTGCTGCCTAACAACTGGAGTTGGGCACAGCAGTTCAATCAATTAGCGTTGTCATAGACTTCATAACTATTCAAGAATTAAAATATTTCAAATGAAATGGATTCAAGTCAGTGGACCAGCATATTTAAGAACAGCCTGCTATCATTTTTATTTCTTAACTCAATAATCTATTAGAGGAAAGGAAAATGCACAGGAGTACTTATGTCTTAGTGCTTAAGATACATACCTGATAAAGAACATACTTGACAAGAGGTACGATTTTAAGATCCTCTTCAAGCTCAAACAAATGAAGTTTCCACTGCAATAAGTTTTAGAACATAAAACTAATAATTTAATCAAGACATTTAAATGTACACTTTGACAAAGTTAAAGACATTCAAGGAACATGGCTAAATGATGAAATAATTAGGAACAAACAACCATAATAGACAAGAAACCACCTCTCGCAAATGGGGAAAAACCCATTAGAAATCTGTGTATGCTTTGATTCGTCAAATTTTCGACAAGTACAATCTTTGCAATAGTAATTATTTGTGACCAATGAATAATAAAATTCATCTTTATCATTTAAAAGGGAAATGATAAACATATCACAACCAAATGTTTTAAAAGGGTTCAAATGTTTGGCAAGGACTCCAACAGATAAGAGGTGAGTCATAATTGTCAATTTCCTTGAGAGACCTCTTTTCCTGGGGCACTCGTGGCATTCCCTTAGGTAGAGGCATCTCATGAAACAAGTCTCTTTCATAATTCGTTGTCTTGATGTTAATATTTGCAATCATATGCTTTATTAGTAACTATGACCATCTAAGCTCAAACACCGGAAATCCAAGTTCATTTTGAACATATTCATGGAAAAGATAATCAACTTACTAATTACTTATCCAGATTAATAAATTGCCATTACACAAACTATGCATGGTGGCCCCTGCACTACGAGAGTTAACAGAGAAGCCACGAAAGGAGGTCCAAGCCCCGATGATTCAGGTCCTTCAGAACCTAAACCAATCATTAATGAATCCGAACAATTGCTCAGTTATATGCGCAAAAGAATGCAACATGGCCTTCCCTACGATGAAGAGAAAGCAATCTCATCAAGACTTCACCAGTTACAAAAGCAAGCAGCCCATGAAGCCTGCATCTCGTTATAGCAGCTTAGGCTGCTCCACTCAATGAAAAGGCAGGAATGTCAATGGAGGAGCACATCCGATAATTGGTGGGGTGATTAGTATCCAACCACCAAGCAAGTGGATGAGCAGTTGGAAACAACTATTCGACTACTCGAAGACTCCACTAGACAGATGGTGTCCTTTCAACTTTAATAAAATAACGAAGCACTTTATGTGATGTCAAGCTTGTACTATAGGAATCTCATGAGCTATAAAATATATCATGAAGAGCATCAGGCATGTGATGATGGGGCTCAATGAGCACCCAGCATCCCTTTTGCTACTTCTATATAAGGGGATAACTGCAACCCTTGCAGAGCAGACAAGCAACACTTGTGCTCCATTGAAACTACTTAAATTATCTAATTTAAACTGGTCACCTAAAACTTCATTAAAAGGTTAATGAAATTACCTCTTCCACCGCTTTTTTATTTTTCCATCATTTACTAGTACCATATTGTACATCTTTAATACATTTTATTTAGACAAAAGACCTAACAAAACAAAAGAAAAAAAAAACAAGCATTAATAAACCAACTATTACATGTTTTGGCATGGATTGCCATGACGATATAAGAAGCAATAGCATTCGAGGAAAAGAAAATTCCTAATAAAAGAGATGACCAAGTAGCCCTGCAAGTGTGAGGAAAAGATGACCAAAAAAAGAATAACTCAAGTAGGAAAAGCAAATAAAAGGAAAATTTTCATTGAAACTTATAAACTTGCTTATATTGGATTTACAACACCAAACATAAAAAACTAAATCTAAGTTAAGATAGGGAAAATACACCAATTCTATATCTATCAAACTTTGTTTCCTAGATATGAAGTAAACAGCTAGCAAAAGAAAGATGGCAGAGAAAAATCTGAAAAAGAATTGTGAAATATTTCTCACTATTTGCTGGAAGGAGGAACTAAAAATTGTAAAATTTTATTTGCTATAATCATTTAAAAAACATTAATCAAGAATATATTTAAAAATAAATAACAATAATAATAATTTTAATATTTTTATGGTCAGCTTTGACATCAATTGTACGTGAAAGTGACGGGAAAGTATTATTGAAGAAATCTTTTTGTCACATTATTTACTTCTAGATCTTCTTCCCTCATTAAAAAAAAACACATATGCTTTGAATGCATAACCCTTGAAGACAACCAAAAAAGTAAAGATATCAATCCTCAAAATTAAAAATTCTCAAGTCAAGTGAACATTAGGGCTCTTAATTTTCTCCACAATAATATATGAACTAGTGATTCGAAGATAAAATTCTCAATAGGTTTACCTAGAACACTTTCAAGAAGCTTTAAAATAAGAGTTACATCTCCTATATTGCAATTCTTCATTAAATTTTGAGAGTTACTGTGCATCTTATATATTCACTACACAATCTAATCATTTGCCTAACATCACCATGAAATTCATGAAACTCTGTAGATGTCTCACAATTGTCAAATGATTTAATAGAGAAATCATTGCTAATAATGTTGACCAAATAAAAATTTTGATCAACACACTGATTATTGATCTTTGTAAATGTCAAACTTGTTACTTTTTACTAGGATTTCAACATTCTGTTTTGTTGATCTTCCTAATTTTCCCTGGTGTCTGTCCTTGCTTTTTTTATCAGTTGAGAAAATAATTTATCACCAAGATCATTGAAATGTTTAAATTTGTTTGTGTTTTTTTTATATACAACCTAGCATTTACAAGTAATGTCTCTTAAAACCACAGTGATGGCACTCTCATCATTTTTTTTTCCTTTTAGGCAATGCAAGATTAATTACTACTAATGACAATTATATTTAAAGGAAATAATGAGGTAGAATGATAACAGAGAAAGATATAAACAAAAGACGTCTTGAACTAAAATGTAGGGAATGAAATAGCTATGAAGATTCTTCAGAGCTCAGATGATGCAAGGAAAAGAAACTAAATAGAATTTTTAGAGATATTAATCTAATGCAAACAATATTTAATATTTTAAACAAGACGACAAAAATAAACTAGACAATGTCAGAATTCTTGCACTATCATCGAGTCCTCTAGACTCTCCCTGCTTGAGCGGGCAACTTAGGCAGACATGTGTATATCTTTTACATATACTCAGCATCAATAATTTTGTTTCTATCACAATGTCAGAATTGCTTCTCTCCATAAATCACCTAGAAGTAAAATGAAAAAGGAAAAATAGCAGAAAACTGATATGATAAGTAAGATTAAGCACTTCGTGGCACTACAATTGCAACTGAGAATAATTAGAGACTTTGTTGACGTGAATTTATCTAAAAGCAAAATTTTTCACAAGCCTCGATTAGTAGGGATATGATTATAGATCATCACAAGTGACACGTTGGATATCTCAACCAAGATTTAAAATGTGTTTTTATCCTTGGCCAAAATGAGAGATTGTTGATGTCATGTAGGATGCACCTACGTCATACCGAGGGCACTACAGAGAAAAGGGATAAAAAAATAGAAGCGGACCAATTCTTGTGTGACTTTCACCGTTCGTCGTAGCTATGCCACAATCTGTCTATCAAAGGCCAGAACAAAGTTTAAATCTAGACCGGTGTAGATTTCGATCCTAGATCGAAACGATACGATTTCAGTATAGTATCATGTCAATATAGTTTTCGTATTTGTAAAAAAATTTAAATATAAATGTAATATTTGATTATTAAATATACTTTACATTTTGAGATGTTGAATTTATATTTCAATATTTTCTCATAAGATAATACCTATTAAAATTTTATTAAAAATTAATTTAAAAAATAAGTAATTTTTAAAATTCATAAATAAATTTAAAATTACAAAATCATTTTAAAGGCTAAATATAATTATAAATTTTTAAAAATCTTAAATTATTTTTTAAATGTATTTGTAAATTTTAAATTTTAAAAAATATATATTTGAAATGTTTAAGAATGGTATTTTATTATTCAATTGTCTTAAATTTATATTTAATTTTAGAAATATTTAGAACCTTTTAAAGTATTTATTAATTTTAAAAATTATTTAAAATTTTTGAAATAATTTTAAATGTTTTATAACTATTATTAATAATAGTTTATTTATAAAAAAATAAATATTTAAAATATAAAAATTTAACTAAACCAAAAAAAAAAAAAACGTGGCTGCGGTGACCTACAAGGCCATAGCGACACCACGGCCCTTGTGAAGGATTTTAGGAATATATATAAAATTTTATTAGAATTTTAAATAAAATTTTATATATTTTAATAAGATAGTTTGATTAGGATTTTAGAAAATATGTTTAGTTATCAATTTAAGTTAGAGGCTAATTGGATAAAAGGGCAGCTCGATGCATAAAGCTTCCACCATGCGGGGTCTCGGGGAAGGATATATTGTACGCAAACCCTGCTTTTTTGCAAAAGACTATTTTCAAGATTCGAACATGTGAGCTCTATGTCACAAGGCAACAACTTTACCGTTAATAAAAATATTAACATAGATTGGAGATAAATAAATACATAATTTATTATATATTTTTAGAATTAAAATAAATCAAATATATAATTAATTAGATAATTTTATTAGGGTTTAATTAAGTCTCTTTAGATTATCAGAGGCATAACTAAGAGTTGATTGAGATAATTAATGTAAAGTTTAATTATAATTAAAAAAAACTATCCATTTTAATTAAAAACCCCCACACAACGCGACCTCGGCGCGATCGCAGGGTTGCGCGAGTCTCGCGGTTGTGCAGCCACTCAAGTGTGATCGCTAAGGTCGTAAGACCCCTCTAAGGCGACCCTTCTGCAACGACCGTGAGGGTCGCAATGCCTCCACGATTGCCACTAGGCATAGTGTAGGTGTGTGTCGGTCGGCGGGGGAATAAAATGTTTCTCCTATTTCAACACTATATTTCAATACATTGACCAAAATAATGCATGTAAAGGAATCAAAAAACCATTATCTTGATATTCAATTTGGAAATGCAAAGAATGTATATGCAACAACAATACCAAACCTTTATCCCGCTAAATGGAGTCTATTATAAGAATCTCCTATGTCATTAAGTTTAATCTTTTACTATATCCACATCTATATTTAAATGAATTTTATCCTATTTTATCATTACTAACCCAATCTTTTTCCGTCTCCTTCCTCTATTAATATGTGTATTTATTAAAATCTCATATTACCTAACTGAGACATTTATTAGATGATGAAAGTACATGTTCATACTATTTTAAACGCATCTCCCAGAATTTTCTCTCATATGTTCGCACATCCACCTTAACATTCTCATCTCTACAACTCTCATGTTTTACTTTTGTACTCATTTCATAGCCCAATATTGCTCTAGATAATATAACAAATTAAGCTTTAGGGGTACCTTACTATCATTAAAAAAAATATCTGGTGTCCTCCATTTCAACCATCATATTTGTGTCCTATGTGAAACATCTCTATTAACGTCTCTATCCTTTTGTAAAAATGATCCTACAAACTTACAGCTCTTAGTTACAAGTAATGTGTAAGTCATATCTCCTAACTTAAGAATTAGCTTGCTATGTTTTATACTATTAAACTTAAATTTCCTATATTCTATTTTAACTCTACTATGTCTAAAATCTATTACTTTTAGTGTTTTTCACTAAGATTCAAACTTGGCATATACTCCTTCACATATCTCATCAACTAAAACAATGTCATTTGCAAATAACATGATTGGATGTGATTGTTTGTTTTTGGCTTATTATTACATAGTGTATATCCCGTCGACTATTGTCTCCCATTTGTGGTTGAGAGAGTCATCAACGACCGTTATTATATCCTATCGATCATTCTCCCATTCGTAGTTGAGAGAATCATTATTGACCGTTGGCATATCCTGACGATCATTATCTTCCATTCATGGTTAAGAGAGAAATTATTGACCGTTGGTATTTTCTGACGACCATTATCTATCTCGCATTCGTGGTTGATGGAGTCGTCGGCGATCACAATACATACGACTGCCCACGGGACGATCCGTGGTAGCGTGTATTGTCACCCGCAGCCCGTAGCTAGATAGTTACACGTCCGATCTGCCTAGTAGCCCAAATAGTGGTAGCGTGTATTATCGCTTACAGACAGTGACATTTATATGCTCTGACTGCTGGACCAGATAGTGATAGCGTGTATTGTAGCCCGTATCCAGTAGCTAAGGAGCTAGATAGCTACCTCACTCTATCTGCCCACTAGACTAAATGGTGATAGCATGTATTATCGCCCGCAGATAGTGAATACCCTGACTGCTCACGAGACCCATTCATGATAGCATATTGTTGTGTACAATCAGGACTTGTTATATAGTTGTTATATATTTGTTATGTATTTGTTATGTGCTGAGTTTATGCAGATGATTTCTGGATGTACTATATGCACTTCTTATTTTATTGGCTAGACTTGGAGGAGCAAATTATTGAGAGGTTATGTGGTTATTATGGCTTGATTAATAGATGATTTTATATCAGTGCTATTACTTTTGTAGTAAGTATTATTACCTTGAGACTGCATCCTTTTACCTCCTTACACTATGAAGTTCATGCACTATATGTCTATATGTATTTTGTACTCACAGCCCATTACTTTTCCTTTTATTTTCGGTTAATAGGTAGATGATGTGCCGTGTCACTTAGAGGTCCTAGCTACCAGTGTCACTTGAGTTTAGATTTCTGTTAAAGTTGTTGGTTTACTTTCGGTTGTTGCAGTTTGATTTTCTTTTTATATCGAATGTTTATGTCGTTCGTTATGCTTTTAATTAGTTAATATGTTCACATGTACATGCATATATACACGCATTGGCACTAGTATCTGGTTGAATTTATATTGCATTGGTGTGTTGGCTTGAATTGGTTTGATATCAATTAATTTCTATATTGTCATTAGGGGATACTGTCCGATTTAACGGACAAGAATGCCCTCGGGGCGTGACAAGTAAAGGAATATTTTCAAAGCTTTGATAAAACTACAATTGAGAAAGAAATTACTGCTTCGAGTGGCACACTATGAAAGGACCAATCATAACAAAAGGAAAAGGTTTTTGTTAAAAGTGTAAAATGTACCGGACCCTAATAATTTTCAGAACAATCCAAAAGATTCCAAGTATACCACTCAGCTAAGCAAGATGACAAACATGAATAGCAAATTCAAAAATTTATAATGAGCATTACTAGTTGTAAATTGATTCAGGTTGAGGTTCGAAAATTACTTACATGGCATGAAATTGAAGAAAGGACAACAATTAACTACTAGATATAGACAAATCTAGTGAAACAACAAATATTTGAACCACTTGGCACTTACCGGGCAAAATCTATCCAAAACCATAATTTCACCACTTGGATCAGCATTTCCTCTTGTAACTAGACATTCAGCAACTATGGATCTTGCCGGTAACCATGATCTAGCATGAAACCTTACACTCTGCAAGCATATGAAGAAATGAAGAAAACTGTTATCCTTCTGTACATCTGATAGTAGAGTAAAACAAAAGAAATTAACACAGACATCACGTAGCACAGACAGATGTATCCAGGAAGACAAAACAAACAGTTCTTTGCCAAAATAGGAAGAAAGAACTTACATCCAAGAATTCTCTACCAACAAGTATCATTGCCTGCTGAAAGGCTTCATTTTCTTTCTCAGAAGATTGATCAGGATCCATCCAGTCCAAATTTAAATGACCAACTCTTGAAGACAAATGTGTATTATTCACATATTTTGGAGGCTGATCAGTGTCGTACTGGTTAATCCCATTATCAACAGCATCAATTGCCTGGCAAAGGCATGCAACGAAAATTATAAATGAATTGATCAAGAGCTGAAGCATTAAGAATATAACAAAGCCAAACATCTACATTATAGAATGAAATATCTCGATTGATCATATGAAACAATCAATTAAAAAAGTTAAACAAAATGAGCTATTGATTGAACTTAATATGAAAATATTTCTCTTGCAAACTGGCATTTTTGGGCAAACCCTTAATTGACCACATCAGATCAAATTGGTGAAGGAAATGGAGTAATTTTTCAGATATTTTTGTGAAAGCATAAAACTAGATGGGCGGGTGTCCAAGTGTAACATAGAAGGTTGCTCAGTTATGGCTATACAACCAATATAGAGAACTAACATTATTCTAGGTTACATTGTAGTGTTTAACTGTTGAATCCAGCAACTAATAAGGATGACACATGGATCAGTAGGATAGATACATGTCTGGATCACCAACCAATGAATAAGGTAAGGATTATGTTACCAATTTACTTGAAGGTTATTGATTTATGCATAATATTCTATGGCCATGTTCATGCATTTAATTAAACAAACTCTATTTAAGCTTTGGCACTAGCTTGATAAATTCAAATCACCTTGTAAGAGTTTAGTTCTATGTATCCATATGCTATGTCTAAAATCTATATATAACTCCTGGCTGACAACATAATATATTAGAGTACAATGTAACAAGCAAAGTACAACAAAGATGCTCCAGAATGATCCATTTACTTTGGGAGAGTGAGCCACGCACGGTCCAAGCCCCATCAATTCATTTATGTGTCGTGTGAGGCTCGTGCCTAACACATACAATCACAGATCACGCACTGCACACCACAGGTACTCAGCCCGAGTCTTAAATATATAAAAATAAATGAAAATAAAATAATTTAAAAATCAGAAAATTATTTTTAAAATAGAAGAAAAAATAAAAAATAGAAATAGAAAAATAAAATATAGATATATAGACAAAAAAGAACACTTAGTCTCAACTAGAATGCAAGCCTCAAGTTTAATGTCACATGAATGTCCTGGCCAACACTTAGGCCAAGTCCCTACCACCCCAACTCAACCTACAGACTAGGTCGAACCCGACAAAACATGACCCATCAAGAAAGTGGTCATGCTGAGCATGGCCAAAATTGAACTGAGTTGAGCCAAGTTTGCAAGTGGTCAGACCCGTGTAACAACTCTAAGAGTAGGTGTTGGATCAAATGATGAGGCTAAAGGGAGTGAAAAGTTGATTGTTGAAATCTCAAACTAAACACAAAATAAATAATGCAACGAAAATAACAAAACACAAACTAAAGAAAATCAACAACGCTAACAAGTCCTTTTACATGGTTCAGAACCCCTATTCCTACTCCACAATGTATGACTAGTTGGAAGTCAACACAATCTGCTATCCTTTCTTCTTCTCCAATCTTTTTCAGGCAGAAAACTCCTTATAATCATCTTCTTATAAAGGTGAAAGTTAAGCACAAAGAGTTGAGATTAGGATGTTATGAAAAAGGAGCTTTGATAACTTGACGAGCTCCATTTAGTGCATATTTATAGCCTACCAATGTAAGCCTGATATTTGTTTTCCAACATGAGTGAAGCTGACTGACGACATAAACCAATTGACTATTTCATTGATTAGCCAAAATACTGCAGCACAATCTATTTTCAATCAAGTGAACTACTATATCATATAAGCAATTAACTGTCACATTTTCTAGGAAATTAAGTGCCCAGTCAAATGAACCTAATCCCATCAACTACTAAAGCAACTCAGTCACAAATAGAATCACTCAATTCACTTGTTGATCAGCCTGTGCCGACTATTTAGTTGACCCACATACGAGTCAATTTGATCCTCGACCCAAACCAACTGTAAGGTCAAATCTCCGACTGAGTCTAGTCCATCTTGTAAACCGTACAACTCACCAGGACTTACATGCCAAGAAGTTGTGCCTCTAGGACTTCGTAAGTCAAGATAGTAAAATAAAATAGTCAAAGTTTGGGTTCCTAAGTCCCGCTTAATTAACCAAATAGGACACAACAAATATTGGATTCCTAAAGAATAGATAGATCTATATATCTATATATATATATATATATATATATATATATAGAAAATCTCAAAATTATTATTTATGAGGAAACTAAAAAAAAATCTGTTTCATAATCATATTAAATGAAGCATCGATCTAAGGGAGCATTCATGTCTTTATTTAATTAGTTTGTTGATTGTTCTGTTAATTTGGTTGATTGAATACAAGAAAGCATTTATATTTTTCTGAGTTTGTTGATTGCTTTGTTAATTTAGTTGATTGTTTAATTATTTTACCTATTATATAATTTAATTATGTTAAAATTTTGTAATTAATTAGTCAAGTAATTAATTAATTTAATTCAATAATAAAAACAGTGTCCAATCTGTTAATTTAAATTAAACAATAATTAATTAATCTGTTAATTAATTAATCTTACATTATAATTAAAATGGTTAATTAATCTATTAATTTAAGTTAACAGCATGGTTTAAAATTTTGAACCGTGCCAAGGTTTCGATTTAGACCGGAACAATCAAGTATTGTGTCGCACCGATATAATTTTGCTATGTTTTAAATATATATTAACTAAAAAAATTAATCTAAATATTTAAAAATAAAATATAAAATAACTTTTAATATATATAGAGAAAGAGAGAAAAATGTTATCCTGTCCGACCTTATATGAGCGACCATGAGCGACATCCGACGTGGGTAATCTAACACAGTAAAACACAATTTTTTTTAATCTCTCTCACCTGCATGCAACAGCTTTTCTCTTTCCTCTCATCTTCATGCAACATTTTTTCTCTCTTTCCTCTCTCATTTGCATACAACAATTTTTCTTTTTTTCTCTCTCATCTGCATGCAACAGCTTGTTACAGCTAGTGCAACTTCTAGCTACAACAAGAGAAAATGTGTTGCATATAGATGAGAGAGAAAATAGAGAAAAGTTATTGCATGCAGATAAGAGATGGATTAAAAAAATTAAGTTTTCTTATGTCAGAGCATCCACGTCGAATGTTGCTCATAGTCGTGTAGGAAGCGTCGGATAGAATAACATTCTTATATATATATATACTAGTCATTGTGTACACGCGTTGCATGTGTCATATAATACATGCACATGATTACGATAAATTAGACTTGATAAGGGTGCTCCAAGCCCATATAGTAGTACAACATAAGGGGACGCTCGAGAACCACAGAGTAAACTATTGTAACATACTCTCCATGATAAAAAAATAATTTATATATATATATATATAAGATATTAAACTGATAAGAACAGATACTACACTTGTTCTTAGCCAAAAGGTCGAGAAAGATGTAATTTTTAATGTTGTTGACCTAAGGTATTTATAGAAGCTTATATGTTTGCGGCGTTATCAATCCTAAGATGTGGAACTAAAGAGAACATGGTAGTGTAATATCTATTAATGAGAAAAATTCTCAATAATGCACCGCAGCTGAGTCTTGAACTCTAAATCCTTAATTGTAATGAGAAAATTTTCTAATAATACGCTGCAGATGAGTCTTAAACTCTAGATCCATAATTGATTAATAAGAAATTTTTTTAATAATATATTGCAGTTGAGTCTCGAAGTTTAGATCCTTAATTGACATTACTAATAAATCTTGAAATTATTTACGATGTGAATAAAAAAATAGAAAGGATTAACGTAATTTTATCATAGGTTTTACCAAATTAATTGAAAATTAGTTAGTATTGAGGTTAGATTCTTAATAATATAGTAAGATTTTGAATTGAGGTATAAAAATTAGGATTTCTATAATACCGATCAGTATGAAGGAGGTTCAATTCTTTATAATTTTTTTTAATTTATAATTTTTCTTTTTATCTTCTCCTCAATTCCCTTTCTCATTTACCCATAGAAGAAGCCCGACGTCAACATATAAAGTTAAACAAAGGAATGCTTTGTTGAAATATTTCAAAATTAATGACTTGACTAACTGTTTACCATTGTCATGCATGCCAATAGCTTAGAATTACATTTAGCTGTAAAATGTTATTTGCAACAACATTTTAATGTCCTAGCATTGGGAAAAAAAATGCAAATAGTAACAGAATTAGTGACCGAATTAAAATTTCATCACTAATCAGCTCTCGAATTAATAATCTGTCACTAATGTAGCGATGAAATTTTTTTCCATCGTAATATCAGGCGCTATTAACACAAAAATCATAATTAATCTATTTGATTATCAACATAAATTGAATTCTGATGTTAAGTTCTATCTCTAAATTAGTGATGAAATTAAGTTCCTTCACTAAATTTCTTCTTAGGCCTAAGTCCTATGTAATTTTTAAGTCCAGTATTTGCATAATGAGATGTTATCTTGTTTTTGTCTCACTTACTCCATGTGAATATATAATAAAATTTTATAGAGTTTTATAATGTGTATTAACTTCGTAATATTTTTTGTGTGGACTTCTCTATTAGGTACATTTTTAATTTTTTGAAGACAACATTCTTTATGCACTTTATATATATAATGAATGTTTATTTATTGGTAGTATTAGGTTTTAATAATTTAATTAAGATTAAGTTTAAACGATATACATATTTAGTTTTACACATTTAATAATGTTACAAATTTATCTCTCATTTTATTACAATTATATCAATCAAATTTGGATGTATAATAGGTTAGAAAATAAAATTAAGAATTTATGAACTTTACTAGGCGTCATCATATCCAAACTATATGGAAGTTACATTATCTGTATAATTATTGTAATGTAGAAATATAAATTTCCACCAAGAGGATACTGTGACAACATCTAGATAGAAATAATTTTGTCAAATTACTAAGTACTGTCATATAATCTTATTTATTTGAGTATTATTTATTACCGTTCACATTTAACAATGACTAGCTTTATTAATTGTATATTAAATAATAATAATATTTGTTTTTACATATGATGATATAATTGATGGAGTTGCACAAGTGTCACAACCTGCTATAGAGGAAGAGGCCAGAGGGGCAATCGATTGAAGATCTAGTTAAGACGACAGTAAAATGAAAAATTAATACAAAAATTCATAACTCGATGGTGTCCAAACTTTCAAGCGATGCATGACTTTGACTTATACGAGAATCAAAACCCGAACGCATTACTAATAAATAGCTTATAAAAATAATAGTTCTCATAAAATATGTAAAAAAATAATTTTAACATTATTTGCACTCTAATTGTATTACATTTTTTCAAGAATAATTAGAGATAAAATTAAAAGGGCCGCATTTGAAGAATTGGATTTGATACTATATTCGATCATTAAGGTATATATTCTTTTAAAGCATGTTAAACGTGTGTTTATCAGTTTGTATAGTCTTTTGATATATGAACAGGATTGTTTCAAAATATGAAAATATATGAACAGGATTGTTTCAAAATAGAAAATATAGTGTCGTTTAAATCATGTGATTTTTTAATAACCTACCCTATTATATTGCATGAAAAAAGATGATGAGATGTGATGATATTGGATATATTAGTTTTGATATTTGGAATGGAATGTGATGATTTTTAACTATATGTGTTTGTTTTTGTGATGGAAGTGAAAATTATATTATTGTGAACCATGTACAATGTTTTAAATATTGCTTTGTTGTTAAACATGAATGTTGCTTTGTTGATAAATGAATATGTTTGTGAATGTTAAATATAGTGTGGTTTGTTAATGTTGAATGTATCGTGTATGTTTGTAATGTGTTTATGAACGTATTAGGGAAGGTTTGAATGTATATTATAATGGAATTTGGATGTAAACAAGATTTAAATTGTGCAAACGAAGAGGTGCTTTTGAAATTTTAGCTAAATTTAGTGACAAAAATTTATTTCCGTTTCTAATTCCGTCGCTAACTTAGCGACGGAAATGAAAATCTATTACTAATTTAGCGGCTAAATTTTATATTGGTAGCTAAATTTGATGAAATATTTTAATTTGTGTTGCCAAATTTAGCGACAGATTTTAATATCAATCGCTAAATTTAGCGATGGATTTTAATTTGGATTCACATCAAAATTTTTTGAAATTGAATAATTTCGTCGCAAATCGGTCGCTTTGTGTGATTAGCGATGAATATTTTGATCGCTAATTGTTGTATTTCTTGTGGTCCAAATAAGGTTTATAAGTTTTAATAGTGCTACAATTTTGATGTTTGTTTGGAATTATATATATACTAATATACTTATCTAACTATTCGAATTGACTAATCTTAGAGGTGATTGTCTAACCTCACGAAATGATATTTTTTGATATGCCGTTATATCATGTCAATGTTGGGA
>JBBPFQ010000002.1:4151040-4162784 GCA_037974815.1 Kaempferia elegans
ATGCACTTCCCCTCGATGGTGTGCGCGCTCTGCACGTCGTAGTGGTCAGAGAGGAACAACTCCTTGGCGCCGTGGAACAGCCGCCGGCCACCAATGGACTCCTCGGGGCGGTAGTACCACCTGACCTTCACCCGCACGTTGTTGCGGTGGTCGGCCTCGATCTTCTCCACCTTCGCTACGTATGGCGGCTTCTCCGACTCCGACGGTCGCATCAGCACGCAGTCGCCGACTTCAACATCCCCCACCCCGCCAACCCACAATAACAAAAATCAAATCATCTGAAGGAATAGATCCAAACGGAGGAAGCTACCTGCACAGGGGAGCAAGGAGATACCTTTGACGACCTTGTTGGTGCCCTTGATGGTGTAGGAATCGAGGTCCTTCTTCCCGGGCTTGGTCTTGGCCATCGGCTGAAATCGAGCCAGATGCAAACAGGGAGCGGAGAATCGGGCCGGATGAGCGCTTGCAGCGGCGACGGTGGGGAGAGTGCCGATCGAGCGGGAGGAGAGGAGGGCGGATCGAAACCCTAGAGAGAGAGGAGAGAGAGAGAGAGAGGGGGGATGGAGTTTGGTTGGTTCCGGCGACAGGGAGAGGTGGCAAAGAAATGACTGACTCGAGCTTTTTACTACAACGCTACGAACGCACTGAGCTTGCCCCTTCCTTTTTCGCTTATTATTAGACTCTTTCCAACTGTGCAGTGTAAAAAACGGCAATTTTTTGAGCTAAACCGATTGAGCCGCAGCAATTTGATTTTTTTTTTTTTAGTAAAAATTAAAAGAACAATTCGGATTATTTAGATATGTAAATAGGTGGTAAAAAAAAATAATATTTGTCACCTTTTGGCCGCCCTACACTTTTAAAGCAGATCGGGGACTTGATCGAGCAACGGGTACATACAGAGGGGCTGAGATAATCAGTTAGATATTTTGGACCTGGTAGGATCGATCTCAGGCTTTATTTATGACATGACAATACTCATGTCTAAACCATCCTTACCGGCTTGTGGGAACGAATCAAATTATGTAAATGGTTAAAAGAAAGATGCCTTTGAGATATTTTATCTCAAAAATAATGAGTAGCCATTATAATGTTGTTTTTTACTTTCAACTTTGCCGCTATGACAATTAGCTACTTAGATAATTGCTACAACTATTTTAAAATAATTTTGATACATTTAAAGTAATTTAAAATATTTTTAATAATTTTAACTAAGTTAATAAAAAATTTAAGATGTAGCGTTCAAAATTTAAAATTTAAAATTTAACTACAACTATATAGTACATATCTATTATAAAAGATACTAAATAGCTACTACAATATATTACAATTGTATGATATTAAATGTTATTTATAACAACCATAGAATAACTTTTTATCCGTTATAACAGTTAGTCTTTAAAAAAAATATTTATTCATATTTATATAATTTGGAGCTGTTTTTTTTTTCTTCTTTGATTTCATTTAAATGTAAAAATTAATAATAAGAAATGTTGTGATAAAATTAATTAATTAATTAAAATATTGGGGTTGCTTGTAATTATTAGATTTATCGTTAAAAAAATCTCATTTAGTTTTTTTTTTGCTAAATTTAATCATCGACATTTGTTAAAAAAAACAATTCACACTTTACTTCTTGTTGTTTATTATATTTCTTTAGCCTTTATTATTTTTTTAGTTGATTCCAAATATTAAATTTATACTGACTAATTTTGATAATAATTGATTTAATCCCATAAAAAAATTTTCATCAACCACCAGAATAAATCAGGAAACGCTCACAGTAGACGGTTTATCAACCCAGTGTTCTTAGATCAACTGTCCATTAAGAAAAATTCATTTGTTAAGCTCATAAAGTTGATCTTTAGCCTTTATTATCATCGCTGCCTGACAAGAATCAATGATCTCGAGTTTGCACCGAGGCAAAGCTAGATACTACCAACATTGCCCGACAAGACTCAATGACCTTTTTTATATTACTTGGATCAACTTATGAGTTGAAGCTAGAAATGTGTTCTTAAGTTTTGATACGAGATTTAGTCAATTTAAGTGATCTCTAACTCACAATCTAAAGAGTATTTTGATGGTGAAGAACTCATTGAATGAATGGTTTTGCGAATAACACTTAGTATTTATACGGAGAAGCATTAGAACTTCTTAGAATCCATTCATACTTTGGTGCATATAAATACACAACTCTATTTGGAATAGCCACGAACAGATTTAATACATCTATGAAGCTCAACTATCTATCAAATTTGAATACTTTGTGACGAGAATGTTGAATGGTTTCAGAAATATAATGGTGGACGACTGACTGAAGATAGTTTGTGAATGCTTCGCCATGAAAATGCTGAATGGGCCGTACGCGGGACACCAAAGGAAACAGTATACCTGTGTAACTACAAAATAAGCAAACTGTTATTCATCACAATTGCAAATAATCCACAGATATCGAATTCAAGAAGTATAATGATGCCATATTGTCTGTCAAGACTCAAGAGGGCGATAAAAAATGATACAACCGTGAGACTTCCTTTTATTTACAGAAACGTTTCTGGGCACGACTAACAGATGCAATTGACAGATGAGCAGCAAAAAGTTGAATGAATGGACTCATCCTAAAAAAAGCTTAGATTTGTAATCACTTGCTAATCAGTATATATAGGCTCTGGCTAACTTTCAGATCCCTGCACTTTGTTTCGCCTCGGCAAAACAGAGTCAAAATGTAGCAAAAAGTGGCAATCGCGCATATGAAACAAGCTAATTTGAACCGGAAAGCCCAGCAGTAGGTTTGGGCGCAGTCCGAATATAAGTGAGACTCCTAGCGGTTGGAGACTGCACATCGGATGTTTGAGAAGGTTTAGCATCCTCTCCTGAGCCTGAGGGGACAGTCGACGTTCCACGCTTCCATTGCAAGCTCCTGGCGCCAGGTTTGATTGGCAGGCGGCCTCTGAAGGTACCAGGAATTAGGCCTTGCGGGTACAGCCTTCGGCCAAGTCGAGAAGGAAATGGTGGTGCACGAGCCATGCGTGGCCATGGTAACACAGGAGCAGCTTCATAAGAGCTTCTGCGAACAACCTTAAATGAACAACCAGATAACCCATGTCAACATATTTATATATACACTAATATGTAGATCATCATCAATCATTAAGATCTGTTTGTCCAACTGTATTTGGACGGCTACAAAAATTGTATACCTCCATTGAGCTCTATATTGACACTACCGACACTACCATTGAATAACAAGGATGACATTTTGACTAAAAAGCACCAAAAATTCAGTAGCACGAGCAAATCAACAATTTTACAAAAAAAAAAACAACCGATGAGTGACCAGCAAAAGCATAGTTACAAAACCTAAATGAGAATCAAATTGGATGAGCCCAAGGTCATCGATTCATTGGACTAACCAAAAGTTCGGTGGATCAAATCACAAATTAACCTGGACATCAATCCAGTCAAATTTATTATAATGTAGTTAACATAAAGCGGAGCTATAAAGGGGAGTCTTAGCACAATGACAAAATTGTTGTCATGTGACTTTAAGTTATGGGTTCAAGTCATAGAATCAACCTATTGTAATGCAAGGTAAGGTTACGTACAATAGGCGAACCCTTTCCTAAGACTCCACGTTAGCAAGAGCTTTGTACATCGAGCACCCTTTTTTTTTAGTTAACATAAAAAAATCTACCTAAATCTTACTTATAAAACATCATATTTATATAAAGCCAGTAAAAATATAATTTGTTAGCGCATAAGGAAAAATTATTGATACAAAAATTAGAAATAAACTGCGAGTAATTTATAAATGGAGGAATCAAGGTTGTTATTGGATGTACTTGCTGTTAGGGTAGGTTAAAATATGAAAAAGAATTATTTTCCTATCCTAATTCAAATACTGTAAATTGTTTATTGGTGTTTTTTAATGATAATGGAGGCTTGCCTTCAGGATCCGGGACATAAACGAAGTGCCACTCAATGACAATGCTGAATCTGCCGATTCTTTCTTTAGGAATTCGACATATGCAGACCTGTTGTAAGACAAAAAAAAAGTTTAGAATTTATGTGTTGAACTAGAAATAACAAGAGGAATGATATAAAATGCTCTTATTGTTTACCCTGAAGGTTGACCAGTAGTAGCATCAGTGATGATTATTACTTTAAGCACGTCTCCAAACTTGTTGAAATGACGAGAAAGTGTATCTTTAGTTGCAGCAAAGTGAACCTGTAATATCCAATCAACTCAGATCAATACCACTGCTTTCCAATATTCACCTGTTCGTAAATGAGAGGGACAAAAAACAGATACTTGCATTGCTAACGAATAGAGTTCGAGAATCTCCATCGTCCAAAGGACGGCCAGTAACATATGAACCTATAATTTGAAGAACTTGCTCATTATTCGTTAATAGAAAGCTAGTTGTAATTCTCAGTGACATAAAAGTTAGAATTCAGTATACCTGGTACCGATAATTGTTTCTGAGTAGATTGCCTTTGATCGTGAGCATGTTTAGTTTCCTGTAGTTATCATTGTATAAACAGACAAACATGTTACATAAATTCAAATCACATTAAAAAAATGGAAAAGAATAATAGATGCACATGAATTACAAAGCATGTCACTTGAGTAGAAAAGTAGATAATATATAGTCACTTCACGAACAAATCACTCCAAAATCTGAAAGATTTGCAGGATGTTAATGTAGATGATCAGATGGAGTGGAACTGTGGTATACTAAATCAATAAACAAAGAAATCAATATCAATTAGACTAGTATGATGTCAAGATTTGGCTGGACGTCACGAAATTAACAAAAACTGGGCTCAAGCCTGGAATAGCTGCCCCAGCTTAGCCATTTGTTATCTTCATTATGCTCCCATGCAAATACCCTAAAACTTCGTAAATTAAAAACAGTTGGCTAAGCCCAAAGGGGTGTCCTAAAGTTGATATGCTTGAAGATGGCAATTAAAATGTGAGTATTTCAGCCAGTCGACCATAAAAAATGCAGAGAATGGTCACCAATCCAAGCAGGATTGATATAAGGCCATTTGGCAAACACTAATCAGACAATGACATTATCTAGAGTTTCCATCCTCGTTTTTCCTTAAAAAAGTTGTTTCTGTTTAAGCATTCACTCAACTATTTTCCTAATGTTGAGGTTACATTATACTGATACACTGGGTGCTATAGCCTTCTTTACTCTCTAGCATACCAATAGTTGCATCAGACTAGTATTTTTTCAAGGATGTATGATAGGGATACCTGAAGTTTGATTCAAAGTTTAATCAAGAGTGCTTAATATGCTGTAAGGTCTGAATGTGCTAGAAACGTGTATGCGAGAAATTCTAGGAAATACAAAATGAACTGTACTTACAAAGCTCTAATGTAAGGAAAGGTCTGAAGAACTAGTAGAGCATCAAAACCTAGAGCATAAACTTTATACATCTCCCCCTCCCAAATCTAATATTTTCCTTTGGGCAATAGTTAGAATTGGACAAAACAAGATGATGAAAATAAAGAATTTCAATTTCTGACAACAAAAGAAAGTGATTTGGACTACAAGGAGAACGACACTAATTGGTTGATGCTTCACGTCGACAAGCACACTTACTTTCATATTCTGAGATGATAAAACATCATTGTCCTTTAGAAAGTTGACTTTCTGGCTTCCAGCACCTTCACTGTTTCTTGCAGCGACTTGATTCTCTACCTTGGCATCATCACTGGCAACTAGATAATGGATATGTTTATGTGTTTCATTAGCAGAACTACTCATAATCTTCTTGGATGTCAAAGCTAGTGGAGCAGTGCCATGTTCCTGCTCCAATAATCTTCTTTTATTTGATATTTCTTCAGCTACAGCATGAGGTTGCATGATCATTGGCTTCACATCTCTATTAGAGGATGAAGTGCCTAGCAGTGAATCTTGATCTGGCTGGCTAAGATGGCTAACATCAACAACATCATCGCATTCATTATTATCTAAAACAAAATCATCTGCCACATCAGTCTCTTTCTCTAATATGGTCATGTTGTCATCAAAGTTAGCAGATTCATTTCTGTAATGTTGATCCAAATACAGTGGCTCTGAAACTTTATCAATAGGATCATACTCACCGTCTTCAAGATCTAATCCAATAGTAACTGGCAACCGGTTAACACTCTCTTCCATCTTTTCATCATGACCCAATCTATTGAAAACACTACCAACTGACCTAACCCTGGTTACATCTTCAGCAGCTTCAGCGGCAGCTTTCAAAGCAATTGATAGAGTACCCGGTGCTCTTAATTCTGATCTTCTGTGGAATTTTGCTTCTAGCAGAGAATTTGTAATGCATGTTGAAACTACTGAGCAAAGTCTTTTCGAAGCTGGGTCAACCCTAGAATTTGACTGTTGCACAGCCTTTACAGCATCCCGAATGGCAAATTGAAGAAGCCGGCGTGGAGCACCAATTACAGGATAGGAAGCTGTATCTCTCTGTCAATGATGCATAATAAGCAAAGGAAAGAGCATTTAAGATAATTAAACAATGTAAAAACAGTAGGACAATACATTACATCAATAAACAGCGAGTATAAAATTCTTCACATTATTAAGGATTAAACATATACAAAGTACTTCACACAATTCAACATTATAAAATTCATTATCCCATGTACAATTTATATGGGAATAGTTTTACAAAATGTAACAAAATGGTGAATGGACAGGAACAGTTTTATCATTCAATAGTGTTAAGATCCTAATAAGATCCTAACCAAGGTTTAAAATCTCGACCCGTGCCGAAGTTTCTGTCCCCAACCGGAACGATACAATTTCGGTACCATATTATGTCGTGCCGTGCCGATACGGTTTCGATATATATATATATATATATATATATAATTTAAAAATAAATTGTATATTAACTTTATGTAACTTGATATCATACATTTATCAAAACTTCTTAAATAAAGGATAAAGTTTTTTTTTAATATTTATGATTCTAAATCTCAAATTGATTATAAGATATAAAAATATCTATAATAATTATATAAATTAATAAAAAAAATCCTAATTTATATATAATAATTATATAAATTATTTATTTATTTAATTATTATTTATATAATATATATTTATAGTTTATAAATATTCAAAATAATATATATATTAAATATTATAGTTTAAATTATATTTTAAAATCAAATTTATTTTAAAAATTTATATATTTTTTAATTTTTTAACAACTAAAATTTAAGAATTATTTTAAATATTTTTATAAAATTTTAATTTATAAAAATACTTTAAAGTTAGATTTTAAAATTATTTTAAATTATATAACTATATGTTATATAAATTATCTATTTTTTACTTAATTTTTTTATATTTTTAATAAAAAAACAAAAAATTAAAATTATATATTATAATTATATTAATTAATTAGTAGTTTATTTAATTAATTATTAATTTTTATAATATATAATTATAACATATATACTAATATTAATTAATTAGAATATATATATATATAATGATTTAAATTAAAGTTTGTAGAAAACCCTACATTTTCTCTCCGACGCGATCGGATTCTAGCGCCGGCAGCTGCCTCTATTCGCACGCAATATTTTTTTGTCGTCGTCGTCACCTCGCAGCCGTCACCGTCACCTCCCCACCCGGTCGCCTCGCCACCGGTACTGGTCTCTCACCGGTGGCCTCACCAAACTTGATGCTTCTAGATGAGTAATCCCTAAATTGATTCCTCCTTCCTTCTGTTGCACACGCGATGATGCGCAAAATTGTTGCGCGTGCCGGTGGCGGTTCCGGTCCCGTCGCGGAACGGTAAAACCCGCCCGTTTGGACGGCACGGTTAGAGATTTTATCCCATGGTACCAACTGCGTCAACTCGTGGATGTGCGTCAACCCGTGGAGGCAAGTTGTTTTTCTTTATATACAATGCAATGGTTGATGATGGAGCAACAATTATCACTAGCATAGTGGATGTGTGGTGTCCATGCCAGATCAGGTTGGTGGTGAAGCACACTGCTTGTGGTCAAACTCCACTAGTCATTGGGGTGGAGAAATCATGCCTCAAGAAATAAGTAGGTAGATTATATCTAAGCTAAAGCAATCCCATGATCGAAAGCACATTCCATCAAACCATGCTGAATAAGTGCAGTGAGCAGATGAGATAATGATTTGTACTTGTGATATAGTTGAGGCTGACATAAATTACTTATTTTAGGTATAGAATTTAATTATTAGATATGAATGCCATAATGAGGCTTGAGGATTGTGTTTTTAAGAAAATAGGGATGAGATTATATTGTTGATTTCTAAGCATAGAGTGGGCTTGTTGATTGGATTGGTATGTTATGGAGATGAGTTTCAACTTGATCTAGTTTGGATGTTACGGTCAAATCCAAGTGATTGACTAGGTTGATTATGGGGAAACCAAACGCTATGAGACATGCCTTATTGCTTGTTCAGCTTGATTTGTCTACTAATTTTGTGTTCAATTACTTCATTTGGCCATGCATTTCATGCATACATGCTTGTTACATTTACATGTTATCCTCCTCACTTTCTCCTCTTCTTGTTCTTCCTCTTTGGATTGATTCCTCCCTCTACTTGGTGCCACCTGTATCATTCCAGCTGAGAAGGATACACTAACTAAACAATGGTTTAAATCCTACCCTGCCAAGAGGTAGTTCAGATCCTCTGTCCCACTTTACTTGTGTACCCATGTCTCATTTACTAATCGGACGATCCACATCAGATCATGTTAGATCTCAAGGATGCATGTTTTGATGTGGACCGTCCAATCAGTGAATGGGACATGGGCACACAAGTAAAATGGGACAGAAGATCTGAACTAGCTAAAAGGTATCAAATGAACAGAGCCATTCATGGTTTGACCTAGCCCAATCGCATGCGGGTTATGTCATGCTTTGTTGAGCCTATTGCCATATCAAGGACTGCGTCAAAATGGCCAAGTCATGTCTCTACTGGAATGAGCTAGGCACAACCATGACTAAGTTTGACCGTCATTATATTTTAATTAATATTAATATTAACTATAAATATTAAAATGATAATAATAATTTTATAAAAATATCAAATTTAATAATATATTATATTTCAAAAACATTTTACTATTTATAATAATTTTTTAAATTAAATAAAAATCAAGTTTTTATCTTACTAAGTGGGATCAATTACATAGATCCACCTATGCCACTGAACTCAATCCCCTACTCTATCTTATCTATATTTAAATGAATTTTATTCATTTTTTATCGTTACTAATCAAATCTTCTTCGGTCTCTCCCTTCTTTGATTAATGTGTGTATTTATCATCTATCTCACATCGCCGACTAGAACATTTATTGAATCATTTAAATACATGTTCATATCAACTTAAACGCGTCTTTCATAATTTTTCCTCAATGGGCATAACCACACTTTCTCTTTAATATTCTCACTTCTTATTTTCTTCATCTTCGTATGTCCATATCCACATTAAGATCTTTATCTCTACAACTCTCATCTTCTGCTCGTGTGATCACAAAGATTACCAAACATCCTCCTCCATTTCAACCATCCTATTTGTCTCCTATGTAAAACATCTCTATCAACCCCTCTATCTTTTTGCAAAAAACAATCTTAAATCTTTAAAATTCTCTGTTACAAATGACTCGTCATCTCCTATTAACAATTCTCTTGTTAACTCTACTTCTACTTAATTTAAATTCCATATATTCTATATTTACTTTAGTAAACCTAAAACCTTTTAATTTCAATGTTCATCTACAAACAAGATAAACTAGTAAGTTCGTACATAATTAGACATCTGCTAACACAATGTCATCAAGTGTCTCATCAACCAACACATGAAGTTAAAGTTAATCTGTAACCCTATCTTTATAGAAAAAACATCTGCTAATCCACTTGGAGACTTCACTCTTATCACTACATCTTTATACATATTATTTGTTTCAATATACGTTACATTAACACCTTTCTTTTCTAAATTCACTAAATAATTTCCCTAGGGACTCTGTCATAAGTTTTTTCTATGTTAATAAATATGTATTACTTTTTTCTCAATATTTTTCAATCAATGTGAGAAGATGTATAACTTCTATCGTTTAGCTTTCACACATTAATCCAAATTAATTTTCAATCATCTTGGTCTCGTTCCTTATTCTTTTTTCTATCACTCTTTTCAAAAATTTCATGACATGGTTCATTAACTAATATCCCTATAATCCACACAATTTTGTATGTTTCCTTTGCTTTTAGACAAGGAACTAGAATACTTACCCTTCATTTCACTAATCAACCATTTTTTTCGTTTTCAATATCAAGTTGAATAATTTTTCAAGTCATTCAATACTTTATTTCCCTAAGCACTTTCATAACTTTATTAGAATATTATCCGATCTAACCACTTTCCATTTTGCATCACATTTAATACTTATTCTATTTTAAAATTTGAATTCTTTGATAAAAATTTAAATTTTTATACTTTTCTGACTTATTTAAATTTCTTGAGCTGAGTTGGTCGCCTACACTTTTATTAAAAAGTTAATGAAAATTCTTTTTCCATCACTACTTTATCTTCTCATCCTTCACTAGTACCATATTGGATTTATCTTTAATGCATCTTATTTGGGTAAAACAACTAGTTCTTTCCTGAGAACAACATAGCATTAGCAGAATAGTTTGATAGATCCATATGTATTTTTTTTTTTTAAATTAAACATTTAAAAAAATAGACCGAAAGGCTCGATTGGCCTAAAGCTCAAGCTCAAGCTCAATTTGGGCTTGACCACAACTCAAGATGGGCCAGCATGAGCACAGCACAATTTGAGTTGGGTCATGTCTGGCACCGGCACTCATAACTTTTGTGCCAGGTAGGCCCAAACCATGCCTGACCATTTACACCTCTAACTGTGACAAATATACTAATTACAAACAGCCATCAAATATAGAATGTTGGACACAACACCAACCAAAATATTGAGGTATGTATTTGAATTAGTAAAAATAAATATGCAGTACATTTCGTGAGGCAAACAATAAACTCATTGGTTCTACACACTATAATATGCATGATCAAGAATATTGGAGTGGTTGTGCCAATGTAGTTGCATTAACCATTATCATTGATGTTGAACTTGCTGGTTATCTTTCGAGTAATCCTTGGCAATAAAGTGTGGTTGTTTACATTGTTGAGTAGTATGAACATTCGATAGTGTTGTTGTTACACTTTTGATGAGTAGTGATATGATATCCACATGATATGATACTAAATTAATAACAATAATCATATAGTATTTCTATTAACAATAATTCAAATAATGAATACTATTTAATATTTATTATGAACATTAATCAGCAACATTATTCATCAAACTTCAGAATAATTGATTTAATACTAGACATAGCTTAATACATTTAGCTTAACAAAACCCTTATTTAACATAAATAAGAGCAAACTAATTCATAACCCTAATTAATTACCACATACTGTACACTTCCCTCACCACATTTTACACAAGCCCTTTTGCCTTCAGCTGTCTCTCATCTGGCCATGATATCACATCTCATCATCGTTGTATTTACAGGACTACAATAAAGCCTCTCTGCTTCCTTTGTTTATATTACTCACCTCTATTAGGTGGATGAGCCTCAAACCTCCCTGCTCATGACTGCTCCAAAACAAGTGAGATGTGGTTGTCCTCTACTATCATT
>JBBPFQ010000002.1:4268783-4284207 GCA_037974815.1 Kaempferia elegans
AGGAGGATGTCACCTAGAAGGCCCACAGCATGAGGCTATGGCGCCACCAGCGGTAATTCTGTTGAAGAAGGCGAAGGCACGGCAGGAGGTTCTGACGAAGGAGGAGGTGACACTGGAGCTGCTGCCACCTCCCTCACCTCCACCTTTATAACAGGTGGAGAGGGCCTATGCCTTTGAGAGAGAGAGGAATCCTATCCTTGTCATCCTCCTCGCTAGGGGAGATTCATAGTTTGGAGGGGCCCTTGGTGGCCATCCTCTTGATACGGACGCGCCGAGGCACTGCTGGGGTCTAAGAAGAAAGACGAGGCACCTCAGCTGCCCTTATAGCCTCATCTCCCCTCCCCTTCTATTGCTACTCTCTCTCAGCCACTCCTGTCTGTTGCTGCAGCTCTATCCTCGACTCTTACTCTCCCTCCTTGGTGGGCAGATTCAAGCGTCTTCGTTTGACAGAGGGAGATTCCCTTTCTGCAACCTCAGTAAAGGGCGCAGGAATGCGGGGAGTAGGAGCTGAAGCGAGCTCTTTGGCCAAAACCTCTTTAGCAATTGTGGGTTCCTCTGGGGTAGCCTCCTCAGACCCAGAAGGAGGGTCGCCTGATACATCTGAAGGAGTTTATACCTTCTCTTGGGCCTCCTCCCACTTGATCAGCTTACTCAAAGACCTCGCTATCATAGTATCCTCTGTAAATAAAAGAGGAAAGCATCAGTTAGTATAAATGAGAAACGAAAAGACAAAGAACTTACTGAGGTTGTCTTCGAGGTCGACGACTTGAGGGTTGATCCCTGCCCTGTATAGCAAGCCCTCACATTGGACCATCTGAGTATTATCGAACTCCATCCCGGATAGAATTCTCCTAGCACGTTGATAGATGGGGACGAGTTGGAATTCACCCAAGTTGGTAGGAGTGGGTAACCCATCTATCCATCTGGTAGGGGAGAAAGGGTTCTCTGGAAGACGGATAAAGAAAAACTTATCTTTCCAACCCTTGTAGGAGGAAGGCAAACCCCCTATAAAGCGATGGCTCGAGCGAGCCATGAAGAAAAAACCCTAGACTCTGAAGATTAGGAGGTGAAAAAAATAATGGAAACAGGTGGGAGTCAAGGGTATATCAAACAACTTGAACAGGATGGTCGCCCCGCTCATCTGAATGAAGGAGTTAGAACTCATCTGTTGTAGGGGAATGCTAAAATACTGAGAAATGACCATGAATAAGGCAGGTAACGAAAACCTAAGGTCATTTCCTAACTGTGCCAAGAAAAAAGTATAAAACCCTAGCGGACGTTCTACTGGGGCTTGGTCTGGTCTTGGCAGCAAAAGCTCGAAATCTTCCGTGATCCCGAAATAATCACCGGCGACCCTAAGTATATTCTCACGGAGCTTCGATCATGGAAGGTTATATCACTTTGCTCTCCACTCTTCCACTTGAACTTCTTCTTTTGTTTTCTTACCATTCACCATGGAGACGAGAATAGAAGGGAGGGAAAAAAGATTAAGATAAAAAACAATACTCTAACGTGAACCGAAAAAACACTGGAACGAAAGAGGAAGAAGATGAAATGAGAAGAAGGTTGGAGGGAACGCCGTGTTCGTAGAAGACGAAGGGATGCAAAGGCGGAAAACTCTTTGCCAGAAACACCTTAAAACCTTCTCCTTTCGCGATGAAGTATCAGAAGTCACTGGAAGGGCGACACATGTATCCAGCCAAGGACGTGATCGCCAAGGGCTCCGTTGGTTTGCATAACAAGTCAAAAGGGAAGTTGCGCGGAGTTGACACGTGGCGCTGGTGCGTGTACCAGCGCCATGCTCTCTTAATTAGCGGCGGCAGCTTTACACTTGGCGAGAAGGCATACGCCAACGCCACTGCGTCAGTTCATGCGTCCTTAATTAGCTGTCAATCAAAGATGCGTAGGACTCCGCACGTATCCTTAAAATCATCATGATAGTTTTTTGAACGCCCGCCTAGTTCTTCGCTTCATTTAATGAGGCACAAAGTCCAATCATTCGGTTAACCCTCTTTCGATTAGACTTAAAGGGTAGGCTTTTAATCCGGGTGTTAAAAAAGCGAAGAATATCTAAAAAAATTTCCAGATAGGCAGAGCTCGAGATCACCTCGGACACACAAAGTCTCGAGGTCACCTCGGGCATACAAAGTCCCGAGGTCACCTCGGGCATACAAAGTCCCGAGACCACCTCGGGCACACAAAGTCCCAAGTTCACCTCGGGCATACAAAGTTCCGAGACCACCTCGGACATACAAAGTCCCGAGGTCATCTCGGGCAAACAGTAGTCGGGAACTCCTCAATTATAACTATAGACCCCACTATAAAAAGTTCATATCTTCCTCCCCGGGAATTCCGGCTATGATTAATGATAAAATGGGGGAGAAATCCTACTATTAAGGAAATCATTTGTTGTCAATTATTTGATAATAATGATTAAATAAACAAACAAGGAAACAAACACAGGGAATATTCTTTCTTTGACACGGTCAAAAGGCAAGAACGGTTGCAAACACACGTCCAAGGGATGCCAACTCAGTGTGGGAAAGTGAGATACGCGCCACCTATAAAAGAGACGAGAAATCCTAGGTAACTTCTTCTTCCAAGCACTCGTTCTCGCAAAACTACTTCCTCTCTTTCTGACTTGAGCGTTGGAAGGGTTTCCGCCAAAATTCTTCCGGTAGGTTCCTTTAACGCTCGTGTTAATCTCGCAGGGCATCTACCTACCCTCTTTTTCTCGTCATCTTCCACATCGCCTCATTCGATTGTCTCGTCGACTCTGGTCATCCACGTAGTTTTCCGTCGGAACATATACGATTTGGACAATGCTAAAATCATACACGATATGGGTAAATTGCATAACCACCTACACAAATTGGGAAGAAATCGTCAAATTCAATGAATTATTTAATTGATCCAACAATATTAATCTATTATTTACCATATAACATTTGATTAATGTTGCTCAATTTAATCAATTTTAAAACTGATTGAACTAAATAAATTAAAATAATCAAGATTTTTGTTGGAATCAATTAAATTTTTAAATTATAACAATTATTACAACTATTTATTGAAGTGTGCTTGTTTCCATGAGAATAACAATAATACATATTCTTTGTATCAAAGCAAAGAAATAAATTAATTTCCTTCGAGGATCATATACTTTATTACATGATTTCAAAACTCGAGCAGCCAAAGGTTCAATTTGGATTGAAACATTACAATTTCAGTACTGTATCTTGCCTATATATATAGATATATATATAAGATAATTGTATTATATTTTAATTAAACTTCCTTAAATTATCTTAATCATAATTAGAAATTAATTATAATTATTAACTTAAATTAATTAAAAAGTATTCCCTAGTCTACACTGCAAGACTACGAGCATGCACAGCCCGCACGACGCATCTGAACTAGTCGTCGGGCTCAAACAAGTCTGAACTCATCGTCGGCTCTAATTGGTTCGTCGGGCATCAAGCCCGCATGACACACCCGGACAAGTAGTCGGGATCATGAAACAACATCCGAACATGTCACAACCCACCGACACCAAAGACGTGCCAAAACACACCAACACCAAAGGCGTGCTTGTGTCAGTCCATGATCGGAACAAGATGTTTCGCTTATATCAAACGAAACAACTCAAAATTTTAATCTATGTTCTAATCTTTGTAGAGCAGTTCTAAGAACAAATACCATTGATACTTAATTTTCTACTAATGGACAACTCAAAAAGGATTTAGAAGCAATTTGGATAGGAACTCAATTGCGATTGCATCACATTCGCGATTTGCATATGATGAAGTTAAAGTTTCTCCCACTTTTATTCCTTCAAAAGAAGAATTTTGCATGAACAATATGATCAGAATGAAAAAACTTGTCGACAAAGTTCGGATTTCTTACATCAAGTGCATAGTAGATCTTAATATGGATAACAGAGATCTATCCATTGAATTGGGATTCAAAGGTATCCACATTCAGAGCTAAAGAAACATCTCTATAACTAAGAAGAGAGTAAACAACCCCTCAATGAAGATGGTGAGAAATTCCCAACCTGCAATCTGAAATGAACAATTTAAGCATGGTGATGAATAATGCGAGCAACTATTATACGTGCTTTTTCTTTGCCATAAAGGGAAATATAACTCGAAAGGTGAATTGGGTTAGACACAGAGCAAATCAAATCTCAAATCTGATGTCGAGAAATCAAATGATCGCTAAGTCTAACTTTCATCGAACAGTGTCTGTTCGATAGAATCCATTTGGCACCTAGGAAATTTGCCACTATATTTCCATCAAATATTGGGCGAGTAAATGCAGACTATCGGAGTATTTGCCACTATAATATGATGTGTTGTGATTCACATATAAAACAATATAGTTTCTACATGTCTTGGAAATGAAAAGAGCTATATGATTCAATTTAATCTAATACGATTAAACGAAACTTATTGTATAGGATGATATACATAAAAAAGGAAAACTAATTAAAATTTATTTTATAGGACGATCTAATATGTACTATTTATATTCTTGTCATGAATCAACATTCCCTTCATCTACACTCTCTGTTAGTTCCTCCTGCAGGCTTAATCATGTAGTTTTCATATTCTAACACAAGTTTAGATTAAATGGTTGAGATTCATCTATACTATTTGACAATGGCGAGCTGTGACTTGTATTGTTATTGGACTAATGTAAAGCTTGACCGAAGCATTTAAAGAACGAGCATAAAGCGACTTGGAACTTTCATCTCAGTTAAGTGTCAAGCTTGAAGCCAACCCAAACTATAATTTTTTTTTTTTTTTTTGATAGAATAAGCATTTAGGTAGAAGCAAGTTACCTAGAGAGAGTAATCATGAAGCCATGTTTGCACTGTATCAAGATCTACCTATGCTTAGTGTAGGGAGCCCTAAAGAGTCGTTTGGGGCTCGAACAAATACAATGCTAAGTTAGATGTCCTACAATTATATAGGAATCTGAGAGGTGTCTAAATGAATCTTTTAGATTTTTGGACGACCTACAGTTTTCAGTTGGTCAACCTAACTAAGACAAATTCAAATTTCATGTATCCAATTGTTGTTATAAAGTAGAATTCAATTTTTATCTGTACACCAAAACAATTCACTATATGAATCTCAAGTAGCGGATAGAATCCAGTTTAGAAGAGAAATGACTAAATGTACCTGCAGTAAGCAATAGTCGTCCCACAATTCTTCATCAAGTCGTTGCAGCAGCCTTTTTCTTCTCCTCAAGATTCTGTAGTTCTATCAACCTTTCAGCCCAATCTTTCTCCCTGGCCACCACAGCCATTTTCCTTTGAATCCTCTCGATGTCCCTCTTTTTCCTAAATGCAGCATATTGAGCTTTGCGCTTCTTCTTTTCAGACTATAAGGTGACAAACAGTGTCCACAAATGAGAAATAATACAAGTTTGGGCCTTGTCATTGTTGCAAATGAATTATAAAATCCATAGCAAACTGGAGAAAATGAATTTAAGTTAACTAGTGAAATCATACTTAACCAGAGGAATGCAGAAAGCTCGTAGACACTGGAGAGCAAATAAATTACATATCGAATTACTTTTTCCATCTAACTGAATAAACTAAAATATAGCAAAAGGAACAGAAGAGCACAAGTATGACCCATGGATTGAATTTTCTTCAGATGAACATGGATTGAAATCATATTTGAATCCCTTCAAACTCCATAGCCAAACTACTCGGAAAGGGAAAAACAACAAAGAAGCATAAAACGAAAGTGAAATTCGCAAGCTAAAATCACAAGTGTAATGACAATACCAATATAAACGCCTTCCGTTGCCTGATGCGCTTCTTCCTGTTCCTTCCCTGCACACTGCCTTCATTTGGTCTACTTCTGGGAATTGGTTCTCCAGGCACATATTGTACCCAAGCATAAGGGCCTGAACATTTTGTCCACATATCATATATCCAAAGAGTAGAAAGAGACTAATAGACTAAAATGCTTGTGGGATGTAGTATAAAGAAAGCAACATTTTCAATGAAATTAAGGCTCTAGCAAAATGATCACTTGCAATCAGCTAGGAGCCTAGGACTAGAATTTATTAAAGGACATTTTATGTTACATACAATAATTAAAAGGCATAAAAAAAACACAAGACAGATAAGTTCCCACAAAACACATGGCTGGGATGGGATGTAAAAAGTGGGGGAAGAAGCTTTAACACTACAAAACTTTATGTGAGCTTTATGCTCATTGAGAAACTTTGGTTAATCATCTAGAATCATAACATAATCATCACTATCCCTGTAAAAAATTAAACACTGCCAAAGTTGATCGAAGCCAGGACAAAAAAGGTTGGGTATTGCATCAGGCCTAGAAAACCGATGTTAAAAAATACATAAAAATCTATGAGCAACGTAAGCACAACGAACGGATACAACCCATACATATCCGATGATGGCCTGCATATAAAATCCAATGCAAGACTTCTGTAGAAAGACTTGCACCTTATTTATCGTTAATTAGACAACCATATCATTTCCACTACAGAGAATACTAGAGAGACCTACAGACACCTAGTTGAATATAAATAATTTGAATGAATTAGAAGATAACAATACTTCAGATAACTTTATCATTGATATTCTAAGACAATTTTTGGATGTTAGGAAGCTGACATATCAACTATTGTAATGACATAATCCAAAGAGACTATTATGTTGTATAGTTTATGCATAGATCAGCCAAAAACATAGAATATAGTTCCTTCTTTCAGTGCCACATGGACAAACTACTATGAAACGAGAAACAACACACTGCAAAGCCCATACCAAAAGAAGATAAGTACGAACAATAACATATGGTTTCCAATCCACCATCAATAATGAAACTTATCTTCTCATTATAATTTAGTATGATGACAAAAGAAGTCATAATAATATGGGAAATTTCTAGTATCCAAGCTAAAGTACATAATGTATCTTTTGTTTAATGTTAAATCTTTCTATCAACTTGGTTCAATTTCAATGCCCTGAATTATGATTTACAACGAACACCTTGTTTCAATGTCCTATATATCTATTTTACAAGGACAGAGCAATTGCTGCTAAAAAGCAGAAATCCAGAAATATCCAAGTCAAACTATGACAAGATCTCTCTCAGAATTATAATCAAAATGAGAAAAGTCAAACATTTGAACTGCTAAACAGACAGTGGGTATCATCTTACATTGAATACTGTCAAAGTCAAAGGTAAAATCAAACAAAACAACAAAAGCAGAACCCACTTAGTGTTAAGGGCCCAAAATGTGATCGAGATTGAAAGAAAATATTAGGCAAGAGTAATTATCAAGTAAATATTTTGAATTATCATTTAAATAAAACTATAAGGATCTAATTACTTAGATGAAATATCTGAGAGAGAGGAGGGACCGAGGAAAAAGCTCAAGGAATTATATATATAGCTCTACCATCTATGTAAATCTTTTTGTTCCTTTCCTTAGTATCTTCCATCCAAGTAATCAGAGCCTAAGACTATTATGCATATGACCAATCCTTAAAAGAATATCCTAATTAGAAATCGAAATTCTATGATAGCATTAAAAATTTGAAGTATCAAAGCACACTAGCCTCACGAACACAGTAACACAAAACTTGATCAAAAAATGTGATTCAGAATTGACAACATATTTCATACGCAAAAGCTTAGAATGCACGATTGAAAAGAAGTGGAAGCAGAATAGTAACTTGAGCAGGAGAATGAATAGCTGACATACCTCGAGGTCTAAGGCTTGCCCTTTTCTTCCGAGGCTTCGTCCCCGGCCTCCTCTTTGGAAATCTTGTTTCAGTCATGTTGCCAAAAGGTGTAGAGCCACCCGTCGAAGTTGAAAAAAACTCCATTTGGAAGTTCGATCTCTGTTGGTTCCCGATGAAAAAACACGGAGCAAGTGCGTTGGTGGAAGTAATTGGTAAAGAAGAAAAACAAGAACCTTTACTGCGCGACAGTATCGGAAGTGAGCAGAGACATCGAGCAGAGACAAGGCGAAGGGTGTTCCTTAAAGCACCGCCGATAGCCATCTGGCACCGAGATGGATCAGTAAAAGCACTAACAGCGAATCTGCGGCGAACAAACCCAAAAAATTCTGGTTTGAAAAATAAAATCGCATGATTATTTTGATCACTACTCGACATCCATTTCGAGTGAAGAATCGATCTATAGATAAAATAGATTGGAAATATAGGAATCCTTCAATACCACTTACCAATGCACGAAACGAAATCCTTGATCACAGATTTGAAGAAGTTTATCAATGAGAGCGGGGAAAAAGCAAGAATGGCGCAGTCGCCCACCAGTCCGCGGCGATAAAGAGCGAAGCCCAAGTAACCCTAAGAAAGTCCATTGCGCACAGCGAAGACCAGTTTATACAAGAACCCCTGGAAACTCATATATTTACAGTTAAAATTATAAATAATTGGGCAATTTATTAAATAGGGCATTCAACTTTTAAAAATATCTAAAACAACTTTTGTATTTATAAAAAAAACACTATTTTCTAAAATATTTTGTTCTAACAAATTTATTCATTTAATCGGTTAATCCCCTTTAAAATTTACAGCGAAGACCAGTGTTGTAAACTCACGATTTCAATAATCCCCTTTAAATTTTACAAAATGTGAAGTGAAAGTTGGTGGTGCGTTGAGTATTTAAAGTGGTAAAATTCTCAAAGATACCTGTAATTTTAGATTTATCAAAGATATACTTATTTTTTATTTAAATTTTAATTTTCCACACTAATTAAATAACAGTATTAATGTGATGCTAATTTTTTTTTAAAAAAATATTATTATAATAATATTGATTATTGAATAACAACATCTATTAAATAAATTCAAAAATTACTCATTAATTTGTGAGCGCAAGATATTGCTATAATTTGAAATTCAATATCATTCACTCCTTCCTTAATAGTTCAATTAGTTCGTTCTCTAGCCCGCACAAATATTAAAAAGGTAAATTATGAATAATTGTTAGTGTTGGACGAATAATTCATGAGACTTCATAGACATCCGGTTACTATTCAATTAAGTGCGTTTTTATTATAGCAATTATATGGACGGACAAAATCTCAGAAAATAATTTATAAATAGACACATAAATTTATAATTTATTATTTTTATATTTTATGAGCTCATCATTTTATATATCTATCCCCAAGCACTTGATTTGGAAAATTAATAAAGTTGAAGGTTCTATTTGCGAAACTGCCAAAAGAACAGCAAAAACAGTCCATTTCCGCCGTCGCCTTTCTGGAGGTAGATTTAATCCATCGTCCTCTTCCCGTCGATCGCTGCTAAAACGGTAACTACTCCGCTTCATGCCTTCCGTTTCTCGCCGCTCCGCCTCAGATCCGTAGCGCCGGATCTGGGATCTCGATCTTCTCCGCTCCATCCTTCGCCGTCGCCGCCGCCGCCATGGATCTCGGCTCCGCCCCCCGCACCGTCGAGGACATCTTCAAGGACTACAGCGGCCGCCGCGCCGGTATCGTCCGAGCTCTGACCCACGGTAAACTCCCCCCCCCCCCTCTTCCTCGCTCTTTTGTTCTTGTTTGACCTGATCGATCACGATGTCTTTCCCTGTGTTTGGCGCAGACGTCGACGAGTTCTACGCCCAATGCGATCCCGGTAGGTCTCCTTCAGCCTTCTCCACGCAGATCCGACGGGTTTGGTGGTTCTGCTTCGTTCTTCTGACTTGATTCGTTTTTGTTTGGTGCAGACAGGGAGAATCTGTGCCTGTACGGGCATTCCAACGACTCGTGGGAGGTGAACCTCCCGGCGGAAGAGGTCCCTCCGGAGCTTCCGGAGCCGGCTCTCGGCATCAACTTCGCGAGGGACGGGATGGAGCGTAGGGACTGGCTCTCGCTCATCGCCTTGCACAGCGATTCCTGGCTCTTGTCTGTTGCCTTCTATCTTGGGGCGCGCCTCAACCGGAACGACAGGTAAGAGCTCGTCTCCTACTTTCTTACCCAAAAATTGCCATCTTTGAATTTGTTTTTGATCAATGTTTTTAAGTCTTTCAATATGACTTCATCCCCTCTAATCAAGATCTTACCTCAAACACTATGTGTGGAATATGTGTTACTCAATGAATTTTAAGATACATATAAAGTTATGTTTTTGAATATTTTTTCTTTAACTCAGTACTCTTACATTTTTTTAAATTGTTTTTTTTTACTACATCTTATAGGTAATTATCATTTTTAAGGCAGGATAGCAGTTAATACTTGATACAAAGATTCATGTAAGTGGCTTCTGTAGCCAGCAAGAACTAGGCTGACTGGTGGATGTCATAGTATCATCCATGAATCTATAACTTGTTCTCCAATTGCCACCATTTTCTTAATTATGGACTATTGAGATAGATGCTGAATATAATGAGTCACTAAAACTGAAAGTCTACCTTAAAGCCATTTCTTTGAATAGGATAAATTGAAATAGTTGAAGAAGTCTAAGATTTACCAAGTAGGAGATGATAATTCAATCTTTATCTGACCAATTTATTTATGGCTAGATTTGGTTTTTGTAAGAATGTTAATTTATCATTGTGTTGGAACCCTCAAAATGTTACACAAGAAGGTGATGCCTAGACACTATTGTGTCAATGTCTCCTTTATCACATTTCCTAGCTCCCCATCACCCATATTGTTTCCCATGGATTTCTCATGTTTATACATGCTTTCTCTATATTGTCTCTATCTGTGTTTTCTATACACTCTCTCCCAGTGCTGCATACTCAGATATTTATTCAGACTTGTGCAAACATGGGGAATGTTAACTTCGTTATCACTTGAGACTTGACTATCATTCGTGATCATGTGTTTCTTGTACATTCAATGGATAGCAATTGGATTTGTTCATTCATGGACATGGTTCAGATTATAATTACAAAAACTTTGTTTACAACTGTGAAATATTTGTAACTTCAATATTGTAGATGATGTTAATGGATGACTCTATACCTGAATTTGTGTTGTGTGATAAAACTCTATATTGACTTTCTTTAATTTTTTCTTTGCTATTCCTAAAATTGATAAGTTCTAATGGTATATATTACATAATTTTTTTTTGTCTGCGTCAGCTGGACTTTGGTCGACACAATATCAAAATTGAACCATCAAATCGTATAGGAACTTGGAACAAAGTTGATGGAGCGAATAATATAATAACCTTACCCAGTGGAAAAAGTCACATAGAGAAACCAAATTAGAAATTGTATTAATTAAAAGATAATTAAAGATAGGACTCTAAACTTATTTTATAGACTCAACTCGATAGCAAACACGGTAAAAAATTTAAATAAAGAAAATATACTAATCTTAATAGGGATTATAATTGTTTTCTATTTATTATCAAAATAGGAAATGCTCATTGACTTCAAATTACCAAATGACAAAAATAAAATTTAAACTTTAATATAGATGTTCTTATCCTGAATATTTTTCAATTTATTTTCTTTTATTGCAAATGTATCAATCTGAAATTTATCATCAATTATTTCCTTTCATTTCCTTGTGTGTCTTACTAATTGTGCCTACTTTCTGCAGTTTACTAGGAAAACTTGCTGCTACTTATATCATCCTCTTTCCGAATTTTGAACATCAAGGATAGTCTTGTTCTGTCCTTAGCTTTTGCTAAACTTGTCATTAGCTGAAACTGTTTGATCTAAGATATTCATGTTTGTTTTCTTAAGAGTTATGTTTGTTATTGTGCATTGAACACTCATCTGCACACATCGTTCGAATATACTCAAACAAACAAGCTCTAGGTCTTTAGAAGTGATTTAGCAAAAAAAATATAAAAAGGGTTGGGAACTTGCTGGCAGCTGATTGCTTCTCTACTACTTAGTAGAATATGAATTGGATGCAAGAGGCGGTTCCAACAATTTGGTGTATAATTGCATCACGAAACAATGTCAAATAGTATTATTTTACACAGAAAACTAAATGAACCTGCTAATCCAATGTTTAGATCACTACACTTCTATATCTTTTGATTCCATATTCATCACATGCTTCTTCAAAGAAGTTCCTGATCAACAAATTTATTGTTCACAAAGGCTCTGTGTGTACTCACTGGATTTTTCACATCACTCCTTATATGGTTTTGGATCTTTTTCTAAATGCAATTTTTCGGAATCAATAGATGGCATGGATAAGAAGGGGAGTCTTGGCACAATCATGTGACCTTGAGGTCACCGGTTGGAGTCACGAAAACAATTTCTTGCAAAATGCAAGGTTGCGTACAATAGACTCAATGCAATCCGATCCTTCTCAGGGATTCATATTGGTGGGTGCTTGGTCCACTAGGCTACCCTAATAGATGGCATGGGCATCTGTTCTTGATTCATTTTGCATACACATATATTAAATGTTTTCACTTGTTTAGTTCTTATTAAGTTATTTTTTTTTTAGAGAACACTCTGCATATTTAAAAAAACACTGTTTTTCCCTCTTCTTAAGGTCATAGTTCTGAGGCAGTATAAGAATGATCTACCTTATGCCAGATCTCTGATTACCTTAGTTAAAATATAATATCTCGATACACTCCAATTAAGAAGGTGATATGAAGCTGTATTTGTTGGTTTGACATATTTGTATTTAGCATTGCTGTATTGCTGTGGATATATAGCTTTCTAGTATCAATTAGACTGCATTTCTAACTCTGTGTCATTATGTATTGTTAGTTCCTCACCATGATATTTGGTGAACTACTTGTGGTTATATCCGTACTGGAGTATAGTATGGAATGACATGAACTACTTGCTTGCCATTATGTTAATTCTATTCTTCATTACATCTAAATGGTTGAAGTTTTTAAGCTTCATTTCGATAATAGCAGTCAAAGGTTCTGATATTAGACCAAGTCCAAAAATAATTAATTAATTTGATCAGGTGAGTGCATACTCCAGTGATCTTGTATGAAGCTAGAAGAAATTGCTAATACTATACCAGGTAACAGGTGGAGTATCCAAGGACGAAGTTTAAATAGAAGCGATCAACTGCAGACTAGAGATTATTGTGTTATAAGTGTTTTCGGTTGAATTACTATTGTCTTGGATTTTCTCAGTGTACTTCCCATCAAGTTAGATGATTAGAAAAAAAATCACTTAGCGTCTTGGTTTTTTGGACGAGAATTTTGTTTGATATTGTTTCTTTCACGAAAGTTGTAGCAAGATCCTAGCATTCAACTTCTAGGGTTCACAACTACTTATATAAGATTTTCTTCTCCCTCGCTACCAACAGGAAACGCCTGTTCAGCATGATCAATGAACATCCAACTGTCTTCGAAGTAGTGTCCGACAGGCGGCAATCAAGAGAAAAGTCTGGTATTGACAGTGGTAGTAAATCTAAACTCTCAAAGGTATGGACGACAATTGAATCTGAACTGTATTTTTGTTGTTCCTAATCTGTTTACTATTTCATTCTGAATTCCTGACAGAGATTGAGTGATGGACCGATAAAAAGCAACTCAAAGATAGCTGATGAGGGCGGCTACGATGAAGATGATGATGAACACAGCGAAACCCTTTGTGGTGCCTGTGGTGGAAGTTACAGTGCAGACGAGTTTTGGATTGCGTGCGATGTATGTGAAAGGTGGTTTCATGGCAAGTGTGTGAAGGTAACTCCTGCCAAAGCCGAGAGCATAAAGCAATACAAGTGCCCCCGTTGCAGTTCAAAGAAAGCAAGGCAGTGACAACTCGGAAACTTGCTCCTTGTGGGATATAGTTAGTCCCTCTTGCTAATACTGAATGGTACCATGTTTGATAAGTTACATACCATCTGTAATTTTATATAAGCTTTTGGCAACATTCACAAAATTTGGACATTTTGTTTCTCGCTTTCTCGTGCTAATTTCTCGCTTCACCCTCGTTGAAATGTGGTTATATTTCTGATAAAAGACTCTTGCTACTTAATCTAACTAATTTTCTCCGAGTAGAATGTTCATGACAAAGATTGCCTGAAATCCTTCTTGTTTCTTATTCGAAGCTCGGATATAATGTTCGTGTAGTTGAGTATAAATAGTTAAAAGTCAGGTTTGTATCAAATAGTTCTTTGTATGTGTGTGTCTTCTTTTAGAGAGGTAATATTTTAGAACTAAAATTTTCATAAGTTGAAGCAAAATAAAATCTGAAGATCTGGGAAAAAAAGAAAAACTTTCTTGAAACTACATAAAACTTTTAAAAAAAAGGATAAAGTATTATTTTGATAATTTTTTTTAACATAGCACATTTTTTAAAATAATAACAATAATAAAAGGTATAGGATTTTTGCCTATATATAGTAACAAGTAGAGGTTATGACTTAATTATGATTACGATTGAGCCATCGATTTAAAATTGTATTTTTTTTTTTTACAACAGATTGAATTTTGCTATTAAAATTGAATAAATTAAATTATTATAAAATTAATTAATTCAGTCAGTTATCAAATTAATTGAATTTTTCGTATATAAAAGAGTCTGTTGTTATTTTAGTTTAATTAATATTTTGCTGATAGGTTATCTAAATTTCTAACTATTTGATTTTGAAGGTGGAAATGTATTACGAAAAATTAAATATTTAAAAGCTTTAAAGTGTATTTTGAAAGTCTTAAAATTCGAAAAGGTATTTTAAAATAAAATAAAATACGAGGGGTGATTTTCAAATATTGGGCCTTCTAATCTATATTTATATATATATATATAAACAGAGTTTCCTTTAAAAAATTTCCTGTCTAAATATAAAAACAGAAAAAATTTCTATTTTCTAAATCATATTTTAAAAAAAATATATTTTTTGATTTAATTTATACAAAAACAGAAAAATTTTATGTTTTTTAAATCATATTTTTAAAAAATGTATATTTTAATTTAATTTAAGACCATTTAAAACTCATTTAATTTAATGTATATTTTTGATCAAATAAATAAATGGAATATCTCTTTTATTCCAAATATTTTATAATTTAAAATGAATTTAAAATACATAATTAATGTTTTCACGATTTATATATATGTCTTTGTCTATTTTCTTTATGATTTAAATGTGAAAAACCATGAAGATACACAAGATTATTCAATTCTAGCAACAAAATACAATTTTTGTATTTAAGGAAGTTTTTCATAATTTGTAATAATATTTTGTTTTATATGAAATGTATTAATCATAGTCAAATTAATTTGTTACATCTAATATTTTAATTTCATATAAAAAATTCATATTATCTATTTTTTATACATATTTTATATGTGATATTATCTGTGCATCGCACAGGTGAAATACTAGTAATAATAATAATAATATAATTTTTTATGCAAGTCATATTAATAACATATTATATTATATTATATTATATTATATTATATTATCAATAATAATAATAATTTTTTATTTATAAATA
>JBBPFQ010000002.1:4325051-4338890 GCA_037974815.1 Kaempferia elegans
CCACTACCAGCAACTCAGCAAAAAGAAAAAATGAAAAAATGAAACAAGAAGAAAAAGAAGAGGAAAAGAAGAAGAGGAGAAAAACTGAAAATGACGAAGAAAAGAAGATAACAAAAAAAATAAAGAGAAGAAGAAGAATAGAAAACCAAAAAAAGGGGAAAAATATACACCTGCGTGTGGCGGTGACAAGCGACGGTGGGCAGCGGCGCCCGGAAACGCTCCGAGGAGGCTTGGGTTTGGGTGGGTGCGTTTGTTTTCTTCTTCCCTTTTTTCTATTTCCTGCGTACCTTAATTCGCTTTTATCTTTTTCTTGCGTTTGTTAAAAAAAAAAAGGTTACAAACCTTTTTTCAAAGGGGAAAAAAAAGAATAGGAATGGTCAAGAGGCGCACCTCATGTTAGGCGCAAAGGCACGACCAATCGCGCTCCTAGCCTCCGGCGCACGCCTCATAGGGCACGAGGCACAATGGCTAGCGCCTTGTGCATCTCGCGCCTTGGGTGTCTCGCGCCTCAAGCGTGTCTTTCTTTCACAACACAGTGACCCGTGCTAATTGGCATAGGTAAAATTTATCATTTCGCATGCCAATTTAGCACTAACACCAGACCGGCACCATGACCTTGCAACGACCTCCACGAGGTCATGATGATTGCCGCAGCGTCGCATGTTTTAAAAAAATATATTTTTTTCTCCTCCCAAATAGAAAGAACTACAATTGATGAGTTAGAAAACTAATGAGAAGGATGACCTTAATGGTCGCCATATTATTTGTCTGCATGGCCCTTCCAATCAGATGATATTGCATATACTCATATGTAGTATATGGGAGCAAATAAAACATCAACACATGTGAATCATATGTCAGAATGCTAAGAGGTTCATCAGTGCATATGCTTATCTCACCACATATATTCCCTTTTAGAAATAATGTGTGCTATTAAAGAAAGTTGTAAGCAAATTCCACCATTAAACTATTTCATTACAGTTGTATTACTTTTTACAGAAACCTAGAGGAAAAACATCACTGAGATTTGGCTGCATAAAACTGTACTTACTTGATGTGGTTCTTCCTGGTATTCATCAGTAATATTTTCTGTCATTAGAGAAGTTCTGGCATGAACAATTCAAGTCAATTGATACATAGAATAACAGTATGTTTTAAAAAATAGAAATATAAAAATGTGAGGACACTGTCAGTGTTACATACTTCAACAATTTCTCAGGTGTGCTTGTACCAGATTTCAAGTAAACAACATGGACACTTAAATCAACAAGTGCTGCATGGAAAGAGTCAAAGTGAACAGGGCAATATGAGTGCAGACCCAGAAGTGCTTCAGGAGGTATCCTGAACTCATGAATAGACGCTGGAATCAGATTGTAAGTTGCCTGAATTTCATTTCTGTGAGGGGAAGGGGAAAAATTCAACTTAATCATATCAAAGTATAATAACAATATGGATTAAAAAACTATGGATTCATAGTGACTTTTGGTTTACCCATTTTCCGAGGTTGGAGCATACAAAAGCTCAAACTTTAGTATTACTGCACATATTGATGATCTCTGAAAAATAAATGCTTAGATTTTGTTAGCTGGAAAGCTTAGTTTAAGCAACACTAAAATTGGTGCTAACCTCATCTTTTCCATTATGTAAGTTGAAAGACACCATAATAGATAGAGGAACATCCTGTCTAGCATATTTGATTTTGAATGGTTGAGTCGAGAAACTATGATCAGCATCATCAATCCTCCAAACTCCCAAAACATCATCAGCAAGTACACTGGGAGCTGTATAAAAAACTAAGAAGGTCAATAGACATGATGCCTAAAACATCCCCATGAAGATAGGAAGAAACAAGATTGTATGGAATTCATCTTCACTTGAAATAAATGTATGGTTTATTGTAAAAATCAAACAAGATAGTAGACAATCAAAACCTTAAATGTGACAACAGACGGAGATAAGTAACAAGATTACTCCTTTAACTGGGTGACCATTATTCCATAATCCGTAATCAGTAAGGCTGTAACTAACCAAGTAATCATGAATAAGCTCGCTACTCGACTCAATAAGAGCTATTTTATATTCATTTAGTATGAAAATTAATATTGAAAACAAATAAGCATGAATTTATTTTTAAGCCCAACAAATAAATAAACAAGCATGAACACTTGAACACTGTGAGATCAGTAAAAAGAAAAATGAATAAATCAGAAAAAAAAATATTTATTGGAACTAGTTGTCTAGCTTATGAGGACAATCTTCTCTATAATTGAGCTCAAGCTGCTAAGTAAAAACTCAAACTTCGTAAGCTTTTTGATACACAAGCAAGAACACTTTTACTAATCAATGCTAACTGATGTCACCTTGTGCAGTGTGTTGGTACTTTCAGCACTATCTCCTTACTACTGGACACTTAAAACCTAGCATGGAACATGACTTCAAACCTTGATTCAAACTACAATGGACAGAGAGAAGACATTATGTTGGCTGAGATCAAAGAAATTGTGTTAACTAAGATTTTATCAATTTAACAAGTAAAATTCTCTACATGCACTAATGGTGAATTGAAATATGGTAATAAGTTTGTAAGTGCATCTTGAATTTAGTGTGATCACCAACTTATGATGAATTGGCAAGATATCTTAGGAACATATCTCATTCACTTTGACCAAGATTGATCTACTTTTCATTAGATTTTTTTCAATGAAACAAACAATAAGAGGCCAGGATGAAATGCAAGAACTCTATGAATTTCAATTTTCCATGTTCTTGAGACTACTTTGGCATAAAATAACAACAATATAGATCATGTTCCAAACATCATATGAAGTACCATTTCAGATGCATGCTACACAGGAGTAAATTTTCAATAATTAAAAAGGAAAATATTTTGAAAATATCAACAAGTATTCATGTCTATAGGCCACATTTGTCGTGAAACATGCATATTTTGTCAATCTAACGGTGGCAAAAGCAATGGACTACTTCAAGAGACAACCCAAGCAGCTTCTTAAGAATCAAACTAAGTACCATAAAAAATGTTGCATTTACAACAAGTACCTTCGTACTGAATAACCCTGGAAGGAGTACCGCAAGAATCCAAGTTGCTGTCTTCCCACCTCGTGCTTATCTTTATCTGGTACCATCTTTTAACCAAATATGAGAAGGTTTGAGAAAATACTCTCCAAGTGAAGATTTAAAACGTCACACTTCTGAAAGTGATGAATTGCGGGAAAAGGAGGGTAAAAAAACAGCAGCGTTTAGAGCATCAATACCCTTGCTGGAACAGATCGAGATTATGGAACCGATGAATATATATGGCGATTTCGTGCACGGTCTCCAACATGTCGGGCGAAGCGAAACGAATTTGCCGTGGCCTTGCATCAAGCAATTTCTTCGATGGTGGATTCTTGGGGGGGAGGCCGATCAAGTATCTCATACGCCGAAACATATGCGATCAGAGACCGTATTCGGCCTCAGGTCTCGCATCCCAGCCTCGACGACGACGAAGTAGGATAGGAAGGAAATCTAATTGTCGTGTGAATCTACGAGATCCGATGCGGACCGGAGATACTCCGTACCTGTTCGAAGAAGACTAGGGTTCGGAACGGCAAAGGTAGTGAGGAAAAAGTAGACTGTCGTGAACGGGAGGATGAGCATGATTTCATGTGGAAACTCATACACACACAGCAAGCGACGACCAATAGAAGTAGCACGACGAAACTTTCCACTGTACAGTGCAATTACATGTGTTAGGAGGATTTTTAATGAAGGAGCACCGTAAAATAAAATATATTTTTGTTTTAACGTGAAATATAAATAAATATATATACACATATACATTTACAAACAATATTTTAAAATTAATAAGTAATTATACTCACGCACTAATAAAGCTATTTATGTATGATGTAAAATTTTAGGAAAGAAGTATATATAAAGGCCGGCCCTGGGCCTGCCCTGGGCCTGCCCAGGGCCCAAACTTATTAGGGGCACATTAATCCATATATCTATCTATATATATATAAAAGAAGTTTTTTTCTCCTTTAATCTTTCACGATCACATTTGCCCGTCACAGCGATTTGGCCGTCAGCCAAATCCCTCACCGAGACCTAAATCCCTAACGCCGACTCTCCTTCCCGGCCTGAGTCCTTCGTTCATTTGGCGCCGGAGCCCTATCGGCTATCACCGACTGACCCTCGCCGAATCATTCGGTGCCGGAGCCCTAGCACCGACTCATCCCCGCCAGTCGCCAAGATCTCTTCGGCGCCGGCCGCCGGAGCCTTTGCTTTCTCTCAATCTCAAGAGTCATGACGACTACAAGCTTTGACTCCACTGTCCCGGCTCAATATTAGCAAAATTTTAACAATAACCACATTCGGAGAAGATTCTCCTTATCGGTAAACAATTTTGTTTTTCATTTCTTATTAATCCTGCTTTAGTTTTGTTTTGTAACTTTTGTTTTAGTTTTGTTTTGTAACTTTTGTTTATGCTTAAATTTTCATATACATGTTACATGAATGACAATGCATGTTACTGATGTGTAAGAAGGGAAGCACTGACCTTAAAAGAATGGAGGTAATGGAGAGAGTTTGATGATGGAGGAAGTGCACGCCAGAGGGAACATTGATTCCGTGCGTGAAGATAAATAATAAGAAAATAGACGGGCTTATGATTATACAGAGAAACCCGCCTATTAAGGGACAAGTTCTATTAAGGATTCCTTAATAGAATACTCTGATTCAAGCAAATCAAGTCATATTATGTTGGTCCAGAAATAAGATTCCTTAATAGAATGACTCTGACTCAAGCAAAACAATTACACATCATGTATATAATTGATAATTCATTTAACCCAAAATAAAAGTCCATGATACCAGTTTATGATAACAAGTTCTTACCTTTGAAATTCATGACCCAAAATTCGTTTGACCATTGGTAACAAGTGCATGGTAACAAGTTCATGCTTTCATGGTAACAAGTGCACATTATATGCATATAATGTGCATATACATTTTTTTTATTTATCAATTTTCATCTAATGAGCGATGAGTATTGTTTTCTAGTATATTCATATTTTGATTTCTTTAATAAAATTGATGTACTTATGTCTTTAATTGCACGAAAAAGATTCTAACTCATAGATAATTGAATTGTATTTTTAATTCTTAACATTTTTGAATAAATTGTTTAAGTTGCTCAAACTTTAAGTGAATATATTTGTGACAGGTCTTACTAGTGTTGTTTTTGTTCTTCAATATTCCTATGTTGTTGTTGAAAATAAGGACTATGGAGGTAAGTTAATATGCATTTCTTTATTATTTTTCAGTTTAGTGTCAGGATTTTGTGTTACATTAATCTGCTTATCTCTTAGCATCCTTTACTGTAGTGTTATTTTGCTAAACATTCAAATAATAGTTCTTTGTATGCACCTCTTGCATTCTGAATGAAAATAATTACAAATGGAATTGTTATTTTTTTTTTGATAATTTAATCGTTTAGGAATGTAAAAAGAATTTATATTTATTGTTTTGGAATTGATGTTTCATTCTTATTTCTATTTTAGAATAGTAGACATTTATGCGTAAATAAAAATCGTGAGATAAAAAATCTTGTTTCCTTATCCCATTTCTATGAATAAAATTTTAGATTAAAATAATTATTACTTAGGTTGATGGTAGGATAAAATTGGGGCATAATTGATTGTTTCGCCCAGGGCCTTTAAATAACAAGGATCGACTCTGTGTCCTTAACTACATTGACCGGTGCAGGGAGGTGGCAGTTGGCTGTGACGGCTAGAGCAAGGTAAAGTCGCAAGATGGTTGGTTGGAGGTTGACAGTGCTGGCATCCAATGGTGAAGGAGTCTCCGTCTTTCTCCCACTCACTTAGGATGAAGGGACGAAAGCTAAGCTGTCCGATTGTGGCTGCCATATCACTGGCCACATTTGCGGCCAACAATGGTGGCTGCAAACTAGCACCGACAATGATGGCGTTGGAGCGATGGTTGGGTGGTGCTAAGGCAAGAGGCATCAAGGATTGGGAGTAAGGGAAGGAGGTAGTGGAGAGGCTATGGGATCGACGTCTCGAGTGGGTAGAGGTGATGGACGGTGATGGACAATCAATGACGTGGCGAGGGTAGTCGTAAGGGGAATGCCAGAGGAGAGGAGAAGATGCTTGTGATCAGGGCGAGGGGAAAAGAATTGGGGAATTTTCAGAATTGATTTTTATACATATGTTTATTATTTCTAACCTTTGGTTAATTAATCAAACTTTTGTTAATTTAATTAATAAACTCTCAACTTAATTGATATTTCAAACAAGCTTTCTCTAAGTCTAATAGATTCATTCCCTTAAACATATCATATGGACTCCGCTTAAATCCCAAAAAATACCTAAAAATTCTTGAAAAATCTAATAAGCTTATTTCTCCAATAACACTTATTATATAATTGTCGTATCTTACATTCTCCCTCGCTAATAAAAATTTATTCCCCAAATTTACTACTCAAACTTAGAGATTCTCATCCAAGGCTGACCACTAGGTAGTACACCTATGTACTAGTCCATCCTAGTATCAAGAATAAATCTCTGACCATAAGGGATTTAAGATTCTCTTATAAAAGTACATAATGATCTACTTCTAAGTAAATAGTAATGTCTTTGTGGGTCATGAGCCCACCATGCTTTTGCTACTCTTACATTGCTGTCTAGCCAACTGTGGGTAAATCAATTACCTCTAAAATCCATAATGAACATTATCAGTAGATCTTCTAACATCTATAAAGTGCGCTCAAACTATCCATGTATCTAAAAGTGGAAAGCAGTATTAAAATGGAGCTTTTTGCCCATGGCCCACTGTAACCTTTGCTAGAACCATGATGTACATCATGGATCTCAATCTGATATGATACTCAAACACAAACCATGAAGTCTAATAATCTCTCTACAGTATAACTCTGCTAATCAATTTAAAGAATCTGTCCTATGGATCGGTAGAAAATTAGCAGATTTAGTTAACCGATTGACGATTACCCAAATTGCATCACATCCCCTCCATTACTAGGTAATCCCACAACAAAATCTATCATGATATGCTTGCATTTCCATTCTGGTATTTGAATCTACTAAAGCAATCTCGTTTTTCTCTGATGTTCAGCCTCCACTTACTGACATACTTGACATCGAGTTACAAAGTCCACGATATCTTTCTTCATGTCATTCCACCAATCAAAACATTTCAAATCTCTATACATTCAAGTATCACCCAAATTGGTTGCAAATCTAGATCAATGCACTCCTTGGTGTAAATCCTCTTGGATAGGATATAACCCAGGAGCACACAATCTTCCATGGTAATCAAGAATCTCATTCTCATCACACGAGAACTCTATCTAAGATTCAACTCTTTTTGGATAACTAAGTACTTAGGGCTCTTATGATCCATAACAATCTCAAGGTGATCCCATATAAATGATGTCTCCAAATTTTCAGCACGATAGCTGCTAACTCCAAATCATGAACAAGATCATTCTTCCCATGATCTTTCAACTGTTGAGAGGCATAGGATACTACCCACTCATAGGACATCAGAAATGCACCAAACCCCTGGTATAATACATCTATGTAGAGTACAAATTCATCTACACTAGAAGGTAAAACTATAACGAGTGCAATTATCAGCTTTTCCTTAAGCTCCTGAAAACATGCTTCACAAGCCTCTGTCCAGGTAAATTTCATTCCCTTTTTGATCAATCTAATCCAAGTCATGGTAATGCTGGAAAACCCCTCAACATATCTCTGATAAAATCCAGTCAATCCTAGGAAACTACAAACTTTCTATACTATCTTCGGTTGCTCGCAGCTGGTAACCTTTATTTTCCGTGGGTGCACTTATAAACCTCTATTAGAGATAATGTATCTTAGAAATCCCAAAAATATAGCTTGATTGCGCATTTACTGAACTTCATATAGAGATGTTCTTGTCGAAGCCTTTTTAAAACTATGCCAAGATATTATTCGTGATCCACCTTGGATCAGAAATATATCAAAATATCATCAATGAAAACAATATCAACTAATCCAAGTACTCAAGGAATACCCTGTTCATGAAGTCCATGAAAATATCTGGAGTATTGGTATGCCCAAATGACATTACTAAGTACTTATAATGTCCATACATCGGGCATACTCAACCGTAAAATTACTAGCAGCGTGTTTATAATTTGATCACCAACTATAAATCACCAAATCCATATATATCAAACATGTGATACTCTCCATGTAACTATCAAAGATAAATACTTAATAATAGACCATCAAGTCAAATATCCACTAATAGACCATCAAAAATCAACATATCACGTAATATATGATTTCACAATATCCACCACTCCCAAATCATCCTCAACATCAATCAAACTTGATAGCAACAGAGCAATAATAGAGTAACAAGGAAATCATCCATCCTTTAACACCCACATACAACAAATTTAAAGATATCCACCATATGTCAAAATTGCATTTCTATGTTGAACTAAAAAATAACTCAATCACGAACTTCACTTGACTTTTAGGTGGAAAGTTAAGGAGTTCATCTAGAAACATATCTAGATATTCTCAAACCATACAAATTTTTGAATGGAATGATGTACTATCCTTATTAAATCTCATCTTTTTAAGTACTCAAATATCCACAATAAAGGAAATGATAATCCAAAATCCAAAGGGTCACTAACCTCTTTACTTAGAGTCTATCCATTAAGATGATATCACTACAACTCTCATAATCATGTACATACATGTCCTCCGACAACCGTTAACAAAAGGTGAACACTCTGATATGAAATATAGACTTCAAGACCTAGGGTAAATGATCATATAGTCAAGATATTGAGCTACTTGATGGAGACAATGCTATAGTTGAGTTGACTAATCATTGTCTTATAAACCATCACACTGCACTTGCTCTACTTAAAGTGCAGGAGCCTCTAGTGATGAGTTGTGCACACAATGGTAGAGGAGCCCTATCACTAAATAGCCAGTCGAATATCATCATCTGAAATTTCCAACTCAATAACGGTTAGATTTCATAGGTGTTAAGCAACTAACATAACCTTCTCTACATTAATATGGGTCATATATCTCCATATACCATCAAGGCTATCTAACTGTATACAATCTATCCATGAGTCAAAATCTCCCATCGAATAGTGTTAGGCGAGTCGACTAGTCATTGCCTTATAACCCATTAAGATTTGATTCCTCCTCTTAATGTTCAAGAACTCCTGACAATGAGCTATACCAAAGGAGGTAGAGAAGTACTATCTCTCTAGAGCATCTTGAAATCATCAGCAAGAGATGTTTTGTTCCCCGAAAATCATCCTCTGCATTTTCCACCAAGTAACAGTTTAATCCCATAGAAGGTATGCAGCTAAATCAATCTTTCCTATGTTTGTGCAAGTCATATACTTAAATATATCTTCTAGGTTATCTAACCAGGCACAAGCAACTCAAAGGTCAGAAACTCTATGAAACAGAGTAAATCGATCATCTACTAACCAAGTTAACAAGAGTATATCAGTTTTCTCCTGACTGAGCCAATAAGAGTAAATTTCCTCTACTGACCAACTCAACCAAGGTAAATTGATCCTCTATTGACCAAACTAATAAAGGTAAATCAGTCTTCTACTGACCGAGCTAATAAGAGCATACAACTCTATCTTTCACCCGGCTGGTAGTAGCTAGGGTTGAGTTGGTTGGTGGTATTTTTTGAGACTGTGATCCCTGATCTCTATTAGGTTATTGACATATTTGACACTCGCTTTCCAACTCGATGTCAGTCGCCGCTAGAAGAGAAACAACATTTTCTTCATTAAGGTTGAGTCCTCAATGTGTCAACTAGTTGCTCCTATGATCAACCTCGACCACAATTGCAAGTAGGGATGATTGACTAAGTGTCATCATGCTACACCAAGTCAGTGAATACCTACTAGACAAGTATAGAAACAGATACACAATCCAACTAAATTGGAGAGTGTCTAACCTTAACGTAATCAAGGTAGTAAACACAGAAGATAAGATAGTCACTAGAAATATACTTTACTTTCCTATAGCTTAGAGATGTCCTGTCGTTGTCAAGTTCTAAAACTCAGAAAGTCACATCGAGAAAACAAATGACGACATCCGAAACACATAAAACAAACCTCATAGACTTGTGGCTCTGATACCAATACATTGTTCCGCTCCAAAGGAGTCCCTGTCTGATAAAAAATTAGACAACATCACCCCCTTGACAATATATGGAACCGAGATACAATGCCACAAGGCAATACAATAATTATATCTTCAACCCACATAGCTGGACAAACACAACCATGCAAATAATATACACAACCTACACGGTTTGAATGAAAATACAACGAAATACAAAAGGAACACAACATAACCAAAACATTTGATTGAGAGCTGACCCGATTTGACACTACAACCATCAAACAAGCACAAGAAAGCCACAAGGCTAAACTCCGAGTCCAATTCAAATTATTACAATACAAATCTATAAATCCAGAAAGCAAGTAAAATGTAAAGAAAACATAGGAAACCTCCTCAGATGTGATGTGGGACTGGCAAGCAGGATCCTCCCAGCGAAATCATGTATAACATCTATCTGCTATCGGGGGAAGAAAAAACAAATGGGGTGGTGAGTCCAAAAGACTCAGCAGATATAAGACAGATAGTGCAAAATCATAATAAATATATAAAGTTTCAAAGGTATACAGTCTCAAAGGATATAATAATAGGAATAACTGTAAAATCATAATAAATGTCCATATTTGCAATAAGGTTCTAAGCATGTAATAAAAACAAGAGCTAGAGTGGGTCTACACTAGCACAACTTGTATCTATTAGGGCATCATAAATGACTTATAAAGCAACTAAAAAGTAGGCCAATGTCGAGCAGATGTATCAGACGTATCTGAATCATAGGTAAGCATATCACAATCATATGGATATAATAAAACAACAACATACGCAAGCACAATATCATATATAAATGCACGATGGTATGTCACTCCCACCTACCTCTCAGCTACCAAGACCCTTGTATAGTTGAGAGGCCAAGACAATGACAACTGTATAACACTCCAACTACCATTACTCTCGAGTAGCCAAGTGGACATTTTGCAAAGTAGCTATCTAGCTACAAAGCAACGTGGTCCCTGTTACTCGTAACTTCAGCTACCACTACCTATGAGTAGCTGAGTGGACACGATAGGACATGTGACACGTACTTCAGCTACTACTATCCATGAGTGGCCAAGTGTCCAATAACTCCCATGTCAAGACGCTCGTCTCTAAACAAAATCCAGTAATAAGATGTACAGTTTAACTAAATCCCACCATGTATCCACTAGCTAAACTACATCCCAAATCCAATTAGGAAATCCCTAATCGATATGATTATTAATCCATCCATTGATCAAATTAGGGTTAATTCCATTTACCCTAACCATTCCCAACTACATTGAATTAGATATCCCCAAACATTCTATCATCCAATTGAACTAGAAATCCATAAACATTTCATCATCAAATTGAATTAGATATTCCTAAACCTTCCACCATCATATAGAACTAGATTTATGCATAAATCATCAACAACAACTCACTCAAACCAGAGTACTCCACTATTGACTCATGACCATGGTACTCATTATCTGAAATTATGGCTAGAACAAGGATGGTGTAGTTGTCCCCTATGTAAATTGTCCACAATCAGCACTTAATAACATCTATACACTCAAATTGTATGCTAAAGGTGATAGGTTACCTTAGATATGGTAGCCAACAATCGTCAGTCGTGACCAATATACTTTGAACATTGTGGCCAAAAATTTCTCCTTGAAATAGGAGATGAGATCACACACCAGTCTGGAGGTGGACTAGTGGCCTGGAGAAAGGCTTTGGTGGCTGTAACTAGTCATCGACGGCCAATGCCCAGCTACTGTCAAGATCTTAGAGAGGAGGGGCTTGGAGTGCAAGAGCTTGGTCTTGGGCAAAGATTGGCTGGAATTGAGAGTTTTAGTGATCGAAGTTGTGGCTTGTAGGTACGGTGATGAGAGATCCAAGCTAAGGTTCGGGAATTTGACCAATGACCAAGTCGTTCAGGGGTGACGACTCGGGAGGGATACGGGTAGACGATCTCAAGAGGTCAAAGAAGAAGATGAACTGCTTGATCAAGGATGGATTGGACAATGCCGACGCGCTCCAGTTTGTGGTATCAAGCACGATCAGTGTGGGGAAGTGGCGTTGGGAAGCAAAGGGAGGAATGAGGAAACGAGAGGGGAAACTTAGGGTTTAGTAACCCCCAACTTAGGTTTTTATAATGCCAACCTAAGTTAATTAAATTTTCTAACCTAAGTTAATTAAATTCTCTAACCTAAGTTAATTAAGTTCAACTTTAGGTTTAATGAATTCCATCAACTCTCACTTAAGGGATATTCCAAAATAGGCTTTTTCCAAGCCTATTAGATTCATCCCCTTAAACATGTCATAAGGACTTCGTTTAAATCTTGAATATTTCTAAAAATTTCTGAAAAATCCAATAGGGTTATTCTCAAATAACATTCATTATTTAATTTGCCATATCTTGCATTCTCCCCTACAAATAAAAATTTTATCCCGAAATCACTTATATTAGTAGTCCATCCTAGTGTCATGAACATATCTTCAACTATGAGGGATTAAAAGTTCCCTTATAAACCACATGATAGTCCACTCCCAAGTAGATAGTAATGACTGTGTGGGTTATGAGCTTATTGTGTTTCTGCTACTTCCACATTATTGTCTAGCCAACTGTGGATAAAATCCACTAGACATAAATGGTTTCACAACTACCTTTGAAATTCATAATGCACACTGTCAGTAAATCGTCTAACATCTGTATGGTGCGCTTAGACTGTCCATCTGTTTGACAGTGGAAAACTGCACTAAAGTAAAGCTTCGTATCCATGGTCTGCTGTAAACTCTACTAGAACTGTGAGATGAATCGCAGTTTTCTATCCGATTAATACTCAGACGTAAACCATAAAATCTGATAACCTCTCTGCAGTATAACTCTGCTAAGTCTAATAACCTCTCTATAACTTAACTCTCTAAGTGATCCAATGGGTGTGTGCTACGGATTGGTAGAAAGTGAGCATATTTGATTAACCGATGAACGATTACCCAAATCACATCATGTCCTCTCCGTGTCCAGGTAATCCTACAATAAAATCCATCATGATATACTCTCATGTCCATTCTAATATCTGAATAGACTGAAACAATCCTGCTAGTCTCTTATGTTTAGTCTCCACTTGCTGACATACTAGACATCGAGTTCCAAAATCTATAATGACTTTATTCGTGTCATTCCACTAATAGAAACACTTCAAGTCTCTATACTTCTGGCACTACCTGAATGTATTGCAAATCCAAATCGATGTGCTTCTTAGAGTATGTCCTCCTGGATGGAACCTAACTCAAGATCGTGCAATCTCCTATGATAATAAAGTATCACATTCTCATTGCACAAGAGCTCTGTCTATTGTCCTGAGACTACTTTGCTACCTAAAAACCAAAGATGTTAATCATTAATTTAAGCCCTCTAAATCTGATCAACAATAGGTGACTAAGAAACTACAAATACCAATATCTCTCTCTGTTTGTCCCTGCTTTACAAGTAACAAATCAGATAAATTCTGTAACCAAACTCGGTTACAAGCCAAAACATCTCGAGCTTTTTTACTCAAAATATCAGTTATCACATTAGCTTTCCTTGGGTGGTAGTTACTCGTGC
>JBBPFQ010000002.1:4466594-4482892 GCA_037974815.1 Kaempferia elegans
AACCCTCTTCCATATTCCGCAATACCCTCAACCATAGGCAACCAATAAGGATCATTCACAACATTAAACGGAAGTGCAGCAGAGTAAATAAAACGACTAACTCTACGCTTCGCATCAACAAGCAAATCTTTTTTGTATGCCAAATTTAGGGTTGTTTGTCTAGGTTTCGAACTACCAAACCCATGAAGAAGAAGAATACCTTTGCCTTTTGATTCACCACTACCAGAACATCCAATTGAATTCCCCCCGCACTTCCAACTTTTGATGATTGCGTACTCATACTCTGGGACCCTCACCAATCTCTCATAATAATCCGGTTTGTTTGCTTTTAGATGATCTAATTTTGTCAAGTGTTTTTCTAATTTCTTGCTTAATATCATCCGGAACACTAACCCAAGGTGCAACCCCTTTATGAATTTGAGCTAAATGTTCCTTTAAGCAAGTAATCCCTCCATTCGATATATGGTGACAAAATTTGCACCGAACAAATTTCCCCCCTTCATTTTGATAACAATACTTCCAACCAATATCTTTTTTTTTTAATCTTTTTTTGACAAATTCGTAGACATAGCAAATTCCAAATATACAATAAAAAACCTAGAAAAACAAAAGAAAAAAAATTAGAATGAAGGAGAAAAAAATCAGAATGAAAGACAAATTTATAGACAGGGCATATGGACTAGATCCTTTCTGTTCGCTGCTTGGCCTCCGGTTGAGAAAAAAAATGAAAAGGAAAAACCAATCGAAGAAAATCAAAAAGGAAGGAGAAAACTTGACCTCCAATCGGCGTCCCTCACCGCCGCTCGCCAGTCGCCTCTCAAAGGTCACGATTCCGCTCGCCTCTGCCCCAGCTCCTCGCCTTTGTCCTATGATTTTGTAATCACCTATAGCGCCCACTATGGGCCGCTAGGTCATGATAGCGCACGCTATGTGCGCTATCGACACTATTGTCCCGAATAGCGTGGGCTATTCAGGACAATCGCTAATCAGCGAATGCTCTGCGGCGTTCGTTGATCGTAGTGCGCAATACCGCGCTATCTGCCGCTATTTAATACATTGGTAATTAGAAACTATATGTACATAGCTAGAGCTGAGTTTCACTGACATTTTGTGACTAGCTTTCAAATTGTAAGACTAGTGTCACACAGCATCAACTTGTTCTGAAAAGTACCAGTTAATGGTCTCAGTAGGATGTTGCTTGATTATTATTCAATTTTGAGATTAGGTTACTTTAATCTATCTAGTTGGTAACCAAGTTTAATTGTTTTAATAAGTGTTGTTAAGGAATGGAATATAAATGGATTTTTATTTGAAATGGCATGTCAAACAGAACAGTAATACAAACATTGGATATCTATTTAGAAATTATTGGGAGCTTTGTATACGTCGTCATTTTCTTCACCATTGTCATGCCGTGTTGGTCTAAAGAACTATTTTGGAACGTTTACATAGGTTTTATTTTTCTACAAAATTTGATGTGAGGATATAGCATTTTAGTTATATTTGCACAATCAAATTACTTTTTATTTCTCAATTAGAATTTTCTGTAGTCTTCTTTTACCCTTCTACTTTCAACTTTAATGATTCACCTTGTCTACCTATATAATGTTTGGTTCCTTTCAAAATGTAGATATCATCTCAATATTTTTTTTTATATGAGTTGTTTCCTACCTATTCGTCAGGCACACCACAATTTCAATAAATTTTCCTGGTCTAAAGGGCTCATGACAATCACATAAGACTTGAAAAGCTTCTCCCATTTCAACCATCCACTTTATCGTGAATGTTTCTTTTTTGAATGGTAGATTCAACTCTATCACTTTTATAGAAATCTCATGTCTATCCATGTTAAACTAGTCCTTTGATTCTTTCTTGTTAGTAAAAGTCTGTTTCATTATTATTCAGTTTTTATTATGTCCAGTTTAATCAATCTACCGACATTGATTGGATGCACTCCTAATTTCGACTCCAATTATTATTATTGCTAGAGCATACATGTTAAGCGACCATACCTTCAGTTGTAACTGCTAATTTTGAAAACCTAGGGCAATCAACCAACATTTTTTGCTGAAATAAGAGGTAACGAGGGTCATAGTAAAATACAATGTAAGAATTAAACAAATCTGAATGCATTTGAGGAATCCAATAGTCATATGAGCATTAAGAACATTCCTCATGAGTACTAAGGGCACTCCAACCATGATCTACTATTTTGTCTATCCAATCAGAGTGTGTTTGGATTTTGGTCCAGGTTGGGTTTCCTTGCACACTCACACCAATGATCAAAGAAGTGGTACCAGGTCCCTGCTCTAATGTCTACTGAACAACCAGATATTTGAAACAGCTTTCCATCCAACACGCTGCTTCCACCAAATAATGTGCATACTGGAATACTCGTGAGGACTTGATGAGCCATGAACTATGTGCAATGTTGTCCATAGCCTCAGCTTTAGTCATCGGACACGATACTATGTGTCAACATGGATGTCAATCCACATTACGTTGGTTACTCAGTATGAGTAACAACAGTAATCATTGTTTTCAACATTAATCACACAATTGATATCATCTAATTATATGATTTCAACTATACAGTGATAATAATAATTTAAATTTGCATGTTGTAAAACTAAACATCAGCAATATCCCTAGTATGCCAACGATGATGAGACTGAAGCATAAAAAATGTCAAAAACATATAAAATGATTGAAGAAAGCATCAGGAGTTTCAGAGGGAGGAGACTGGTGCAAATCAAGGTGTGTTTGAAACAAGTTGCATGGATCTTTAAATATTAGAGTAAGAGGGATAGGATCCTATGTCCAATCGCAGTGCCTTCACTAGAATGGAATCACATTTTTTATCCAAACATAATTAGTTGTCACTTATCACTCTCATTTGCACAGCTCAATGCAGTTCAGTTTGACAATAGGCCAATTCACAATATAAATGAATCATTTTTAATCACATGAAAAGGGAAAATCTTACTTCAGATATATCAATCCAAATTCATCTCCTTCATTGCCTAAACATTTTCACCTGTAGTCATCTAGCATTATTGAGCTTAGAAAAATTCATTAAAACTATGAATTTAGATTTTAGATCAAACTGAACCTCTATTCATTTCAATTAGACCAGTCTAGTTAAATTCCAAGTCATACTAAATTCCCTATTTTTCTCTCTCTTTTTTTTTATTATGGGTGATGAAGTTTTATGACCAAATAATTGAATTTTGTTACATTTTAGCTTCTTCCAACTTTTAATTCATGTTTTTATTGCTATTCTTGTTTATTACATTTTTAGGTTTATGAGAATACTGATGTTAAGAAGAGAGTTGCTTCAGCTCACCCTTATGGTGACTGGTTACGTGAAAAAATGCGCAATATGAAACCAGGGAACTTCCTTTCTTCTGTTATCATGGATAATGAAACAACCTTGAGACATCAGCAGTAAGGATCTATCACCTTTTACCTAATTTTCTGTTATGTATGGCCTTCATAATGTAAGTCTGGAAACCGTTAGTTATTGAAATTCTGGCTTAGTTTAACAAAATCAGAATGTTTGCTCTTTTAACTTTTGCCTTGTGTTGCAGCATTTCTAGCAACCAACCAACTTAGTTGTAGTAACTTGACATTGCCTCTCAGCTGCATATTTTATATTCGTCGAGATGGTTGTCCATAATGATTTCCAAGCTTTTCCTGGTATAAATTACAGATTGTGGAATTATTTTTATTGTGATTTGTACAAGGTTTAAAATATTTTTCTGGCTCTAAGTTCCGATCATTGACTGAAATATTATAGGTTTAATACCTTGTCATGCTACCACTTAGGGCACTCTGCCATTATTCAAAGTCTACTGAGATCAACTTAAAGGAGCTGCAAGACTATATTCTTTCCACTTAACTTGTTTTCCTCCAAATATAACCTTATCACAATTAAAAAATCTATTTAATTAAAATTTTAGAGCATCAAGTGCAAACATATAAGCGTTTTGAATAATGATATTACCGTATTAATAACAACATGAGTATTTTATATTGGATGAGAGCATAAGCTTTTTAAAATCCTAGAGATCATTCATAATTTTTTAAGATTTAGATTAGATAATGCTCTTAGAACATTTGATATTAAAATTGGTTTCTCGACATGTCTATAAATATATCCCGGTTAATTAGTGGGAATGAGACTTGAACTAACACAATAAAAACTAAAAATAGACATACAAAATTTGAACTCATCTCAATTTCTTCTAATTTTTGCGTCACTCCTTTGTTGCTACTAGTGCTTCTCCTCTCCCCCGGCCCCTTTCCTATTCATTTTAGTGTACTTAGATCATGTTTGTTAGAATTCCTTTTTGGTTGGTATGATGGTTTCACTTGTAGCGTCGGACCAGTATGCATGGTAATATGGTAAAACATTATCGCTGTTAACATTCTAACATAATTAAACCAAGACATTGAACATATATTGAAACAAATTGTTGAAACCAGAGTGCTTCATGTCCTTAGTCCCACATGATCTGGCATTTTGGTTAAATGCATGGTTTTAAATGTCATTTGATATCAATCAGCATGACTGAAGTGATGTTAATACTAAGACGTGTAAATGCACCTGTGCTACTCATGTTGACATGATTTTCAACGCTCGCAACCAAGACAAAACAAGACATGTCTGAACCGGTTTCACACCAGGGTTTTGATGGTACTTACCAAGAATGTGCCTTCTCGGTTAGTATAGTTTGGAACTTGCTGTTACTGCACCCATAACTCATCCTTTGATTCGATTCCTTCTGGTGATCCAAGGTTGAAATACTAGAAGGAGAGCGGATGAGAAGAGAGAGTGGGGAAGAGACAATAAGATTCTACTCATGATTCATGCCTCAATTTCATCTACTGATCATGAAAAATTGAAGAGAGAGTGGAAGGGACAAGGAGATGCACCAATCAGAGCAGTTTTGTTGCAAAGAAATTGAGATGAATCCTTCAGTTTTAATCGAGACAATCCAAGTCTTCCTGCCTCAATTTCATCTACTGGCCATGAAAAATTGAAGAGAGAGTGGAAGGGACAAGGAGATGCACCAATCGTAGCACTGTTGTTGCAAAGAAATTGAGATGAATCCTTCAGTTTTAATTGTGACAATCCAAGTCTTCCTATATCCTATGTTTTAGGACCATTATTTAATATGGATCTACATATATTGAGAAATGAATTCCTATATCCTGTCTTAGGACCATTATTTAATATGAACCTTAGAAAATTATCAAATTAATCCCACTAGGTTACTACAAGAACTAATCCTCCCATCCAATACTCGATACTCTATAATCATTACTCAAAATGCTTGTTATATTTTTGATAACTTATTGCTTCAAAATAATCCAATTAATTTTATAATTAGTGTAGGCTTAGAGGTATAAGTGATGGGGATTATAGGATTACAATTGAGTTGATCTCAGAATGCTTTGAAGTGTACCGAGAGTCATCCAGCACTGTACTGAAGTTGTTTTCAGTTGAAAGACTAAAAGTCTAGCATGAAACAGTTTATTAAACTGTGAAATGATGTGTAATAAACTCAAATGAGGATGAATAGCTCCCTTGTGAAATAAAATTGGATAAGGATAAATTTGTTAAAATTGGATGGTTAGCATAGATTTTGTTAAAACTAGTTACATTTTGTAATTGACTGTACTAGTTAATAACTAGCTTATGTAGATTATAACATATGTGAGATCCATGATATCAAATGTGTTTTATAATCTCGTTCAAATTTTTTAATTTTTAATTTTGAATATTTTCATCTTTTGTTCTAATATAAATATTTCCATAGGAAATTATGGATCTATGCTATAATTCTGATAGATGATGATTACTGTAAGAGATATTCTATTTGTGTGTGTGTTTTTTTTTTTTTTCAAAATGTTGTTCCTTGCTTTCTGTTTGGATCAGGGCATTTGGCTATTCAAGTGAAGATGTCCAAATGGTCATTGAAACAATGGCTTCACAAGGAAAGGAGCCAACATTTTGCATGGGAGATGACATTCCATTGGCAGTATTATCTCGGAAGCCACATATGCTTTTTGACTATTTCAAACAACGCTTTGCTCAGGTTGGTTGGTCTAAGTTGTAAGTTTGGTGTAAATGTAATGCGATTGTCTTTCTTATTGGGGAAATTAGTTATAAAGTAGCAAGTTACTCATGCATCTGCAACATGGCATTTTATGATTCGTTTATTATATATTTCTATTAAGTAATCAGTAAATCACATACCTTTAACTTGATAAATATTTAAAATCTTTTGAAATTTTATTTATTGAAAACTGAAATATTTATCCCTTTAAAGCATTTTAAAAATCCAAAGTTGACACCACAAATCAATTTCTTTTATTTTTGATCCTTTTAGATCAGATATATTGTTATGGTTAAATATTGTATTTCGTGAGATTTAAGTTATTTTCAGGGATATTATATTGAGGAATTAGATTCTAGATACTGCATTAATTATACTCCTTAGAAAAATTTAATATTGTTCAGTATCATTAATTTTTTTATTTCTCTTAGAGAAGTTGCTTTATATTTATGCTGATAGATCCCTTGTCTTATCTTTTTCTTGTAAGTATGCAAATTGAGATAAAGCCCTCTTTCACAGTCAACTTCTCTTTGCACTAAAATAGTTAGAAAATTATTGTGAGATCCAAGTTGGGTCCCTTTTGGAGAGTTGTGGGCCAATACGGGATTTGTAAATGTCAAGGGATCAAGGCAACTGATTTATTAATTTGCTAGGATCAACTGTTGACCAAATACTCAATAATTTGCTGATGTAATCCTATGAACCACTTAATTTCTCCACAATCTACATATGAGACTGAACTTAAGTGCCATAAGCTATGATGCTTCAACTTAGGCTGCTTCGGCTTATATATTTCATATCTAGGTATAGGTTCTATTTGGTGCTTTTGTATTAGTTTTAGCCAGTTTCATAAATGAATTAGTATGTTTAATAAGAAATTAGAAACTTCTGCAGAAAATTCAGACTAATGAGGTTGTGAGTCTTCTCATTCATGTTCTTCTGTTTTACACATTTGCAAATTTTGAGCTACGTAATGCTCATATTACTGAATTTTGAGATGGATGACATTTGATCCATGGTTACTGAATTACTTAAGTTTCCAAGTAGACATTTATTCAAACTTAATTAAGCCTGCAAACAATCCTTTTTAATGAGCATTTTATATTAGGAATTTCAGCACAGCTCCCAACAAATTGTTTCTATATTCATCTGTAGTCCAATAGTTCTCTGTGAAAGTGTAAATATTCATCTTGATGTTCCATCCACTGCATGCTATCTAAACATTATTAGATGCTAGCTTATGCTTAACATTCTTCTTTTCTTCAACTCCTAAAATATGTTAGGCACTCTCACAAACAAGCTTTGTAAACTGTTTTATGTCATCTAAAATGGTGACTATCCTTCTACATTCATTTAGTCTCTAGAATACTTGCATCATTTCCATTTTACATATGTTGAATTTCTGTCATCTGAACTCCTATCAACACAAATTCAGATTATTGTTTTGTTTTGATTAGTTCAGTTTGACGTGTTCTCATCCCTGTTTTCTTCTTTATGTATTGACTTCAAATTTATGTTGATTTAGTAGCTGTTTTTCCTTCTTTGTATGTTGCTGATCATGGTCGTCTCCACAGGTCACAAATCCTGCAATTGATCCACTTAGAGAAGGCCTAGTGATGTCTCTTGAGGTCAATCTTGGCAAGCGTGGAAACATTTTAGAAGTTGGTCCAGAAAATGCATCTCAGGTCTGTGTTATTGATTCATCTTTTGTAAACTTTATAAGCTATTTGGAATTTATTAATACCTCTTTTCCCAGGTTATTCTGTCAAATCCTGTTCTGAATGAAGGAGAACTTGATTCACTGATGAAGGACCCAAACTTAAAAGCTCAAGTATTGTCCACATATTTTGATATTCGAAAAGGTTTGGATGGTTCTATGGAGAAAACAATACAGAAGCTCTGTGAAGAAGCTGATGAAGCAGTTCGGGATGGTTGCCAACTTCTTGTTCTTTCTGACCGTTCAGAGGAGCTGGTGAGTATTTGGCTACTGCATCTTTCTGCTTTGTTAACATAAGTCTTAGGTTATTACATTAATTCTTTCAACAAACAAGCACGAAATAAAATGTTTTATTGTATCTTATTTTTATAGCTAAAGGTGTTCTATATCTTCGATCTCATGTGTTCCTAATCATACCAAAATGAAATGGATAAGTTTTGCGGAGGTAAATTTGCCAAACCATTCTCTTGGAGATTGTTTCAGTCTATAAAAGACTTCTTTAATTTGCACACAACAGGAGCAACAAACTTAGGTTACTCCATGTGACCATCTCCAGATTACCATAGAAGAATGCATACTTGATACTTAATTGATGGAGAGTCCACTAAAATACAACTGCTATTGTAAGGAAGAAGCAAACTAATGCAAGCTTAGTCGCTAGTGACAATGTGGTGCATCCCATATGTGTTTTCCTTCACCATTTATTGAGCTTCAAATTCGTCAAAAGAGGCATCATAAGATATCTTAAATTCTTAATAATACACAACGATTTGAAGCCAACAGTAGACTTGCCAAAGGAAGGTGTGCCAAGGTTTTTGTATTCTTAGAATGTAATGTAATCATCTGATTGTTATTGTTGGTCTTGACTTTGAATAAATAGAGCTTCTGGGATAGTCTGAGTAGTCATTACAGAATCTAAAGCAGAGATAAAAGAATATTGTGGAGACAAGCAAGCATAAAAGATGTAACGCTAAAGAGGACGTATAATTGTTGCACTTTCAGCTACTCTTTGGGAAATAGGAAGGTCAATGTCTGAGGTTGTATCCAGATTCAAAGAAGTTTATGGTTGGGCAGCGGAGTCTGCCAAAGCAGCTACCAGTTGCTCAGTATGTGGTTGTCTGTTGTATGTCTATACTAGTTGAGTCTCTGGTATCATTTGCTCTTTAGTAAAGGATGGTTGGATAGATGAAGCACACATAAAAGAAGATGGCGGAATATACTAAGTACTAGGCATAGGAAACACCTGAGCTTGTCTCATGTATGGTAGGAGGGATGAAGTATACTAGCAGAAACAAGAGCTCGATGTTAACTTGTGATAATAACAAAAATAGTCTTTTCCATATCTAGAACACCCAAGAAAATACACAATAGATTGGGGTGAAATAACATCATCCCAAAACTGCAAGCGAACCAAGCAACAAGGTTCTTGCTCTCTCAATTGAATGCCCACTCTTCCTTTTTACATTACCATCCTATTATGCGTATGGAAGCAAGATGACTGATGAAGAATACCCTAACTAGAGAAAAAAGATTGAAAGACATTAGAGAAGTATTATTTGGCATTGTCATTTCTAAGTACAGTAATAGGAATTCCAAATTAAAGACAATGGAGAAAGCTTCAAAACTTTCTTCTTTTTCAAAAAAGTGACGCATGACTAATCAACAACAAAGGTTCTAAAGTACTTAAAAATCAAGTTTTGAAGGGATGGCTAGGGTCCCAATAGCTAAGATGGACTAAAGAAAAAGGGTGCAAAAGTATGGTAATGGACATTGTAGAAGTGACAATCCAGACATGCTCTCCTAAATGACACTGCACACGTTCAAGAACATGTTTGATTGAGCAAATTAGGAACTATCTTTTGGAAGTTTTTTTACAGACATAGATGCCTCGGACAACTGTGGGTTTGAAGTGGAGAAATATTGGCCACTAGACTAGATGTATGTATAGTGTCAGCTTATATATTTCTTCCGGTTCATGAATCTTGAATGTTTACAAGTCAACATTAAAGGTTACTAAGAATTTAGCAACTTAGTAAGTTTTTACTTACAGTACATTTGAAGGAAATTTATGCAATTGAGAACCGATGAAAGTGGTATAGATGCTGTAGGAATGATCAGAGCAACACCCTTGACAGATGAGAGGGACCTATAGAGTGACATGAATAGGATGAGATGTTGGTGTAAGGCCGGACAAGAGAGAAAACTCTTGAATTTGTCATCCAAGTTTGACCGAGATACATGTGTCGTACAAGAACTAGAGGCATTGTCTTCGTGGACTAAAAATGTCAAGAGAGTGAGATTATGCACTCTGAAATGCACCACTGAAGAAGGTGATTATACTTCTCAGTTGGTATATCAATAGTAGAGAGCTGCCATGAATATCTTCTTGATTATTTTTCTTATATTTCATTCCACTGTAGTTATTCTTGACACAAATTGAATACACACGGGCACTCACGCTACTAATATTTTTCTTGTTTTTGCTTTTGAGTGAGGTTAACTCCCACCTATGATGAATAAACTCCACCATGGTTGGCCCCAAGTCCGGATAAAAGAGGAGGGTTGCGTTAACTTGTTGGTCAATGTCAAAAAAAAAAAATGTTATGTATGGATCCATCAAACTGTTGTTGTGTGAGGTTCAAATTGATTTGGGTGCACTGTCCTCTCCTACTCTAACCGAACCTTCTAAATGCAATTCTAACAGAAAATTCTGCCATACCCTTGTTCACACACATTAAATAAATAAGACCATCAGTGTGAAAATATGGATGATAGATGTGAGAATCTCATCATCAATTACTTTCCATATCCGTGGGACTGGCTCAGGAGGGATGCTGATGTGGCGGTTCCACATTTTCATTATCAATTACTTTGATATATAGATCAATAAGAGCTAAAATTGACAGTTTAGATGGGTTGGAATGTCTACTGATAGACTACTAGCTGATTTATTAGAAAAGAGTTCAGCGCAAACAAATTACCATCAAGAATATCACCAACTCACAACATGCATATTAACTCATTTCATTTCATCCCATGTTTAGAAGGTTTATGACAATTTAGGATCATGATGAAAGTATGAGTTAAATCTACAAGTGCCTAGGACTGAATTGGATGACATGACAACTTTTTAGTTGAAGTTCCTTATTTTTAACAGTCATTTAGATCCAAACTTGTTTCTTAACTTTTAGCTGATAGGAATATTTGGACTTGTATGTCATGACAATCATTAACAAGCACAGTTAGCCTAAATGAAACTTGTTGGAACCCCTTTGAAATTGTAGCAAAGTGTCAAATTCAACTTAGAGTGATTATTTGAGCCACATGTTAACAATGACATGAGGTTTAGATAGATTGAAATAAAATTTGTTCCCTTGTGATTTAAGGATTAATTGTACATTGTGGATACATTTTTAAAGACTGGTCTTTACTGTCAGAAAATATATATGCTAGTTTGTGTAATCTACAAATGCATTGTGAGGGTAAGAATCTGCACTTGATCTTATAGATTGGTTAATGGGCATATATATAGAATCAAATGTTTCAAGTTGTTTGCATTTGATTCACTGAAGATGTCTATGGTAAGGTGGTATAGATAGAACAAAATACTTCCAGGTTCTCTACATTCAAGTGCACGTTCCCTTAGAATGAAAATACAATACCATAGTTTCAAATGTGGTAGATAAATCAACACCGCTGCTCTTGTATTTTTTGTTTAATTAAATGCTAACTCTCATGTGTCACATAGAATTTAAATCAGTAGAGAAATTGCAAACTTTATCCTTCAACTGAAGGCCATAACATTTGATGTTTTTATTGTCACAATAAGTGTCTTGTTTTTAAATGTCAACATCAAGTATTAGGCTCTTAGCCATTGAACTCAAACATAGAGATTCTGAGACTCCATAGGGTAAACAAGTGGTTAAACCTTTAAACGAACCACTAGAAGAGGAGGTAATGAGACTTCATGTACATCTACACCGACACTAGGTGATATGTGTATGTGTGCGCGCACACATGCATGTACTGATGTACGCATGTTTGTGTGTGTATTATTGAAAAAAATAGGTATAAAAATCCATAAGCACTCACATTTTGATGAAGGCGGTTTTTGAACCCAAGACCTTTGACAATAAGCCCTCACCAGTATTGGTTGTTGGCACCCTCAACAGTAGATGATATATGGAAACACAATAATGTTTCTGATATATTGTGAGGCATAGATATAAAGTATGCAAGATTGTCTTTGATTGTGGAAATCTTTTGAATGTAATTCCTCCAACACAAGGAATAACTCGCATTTAAGTCTCTCTTACCCATATAAAGATGCCGGTGCAAATCTCTTCAAACCTCTTTATTAATCATCAAAAGGTATTTAATCCCCTCCAAATCTGAGACCACAGCGTAAATGTAGTTTATTTTGTGTCTAACACAGCATTCTGAAACTGATATTTGCCATTAACCTTTCCTTTTTCTTTTCCTTTTAATTTTGAATAGATACCTACTCGTCCTGCCATTCCTATACTGTTAGCTGTTGGTGCTGTCCACCAACATCTGATTCAAAATGGGTTGAGGATGTCCGCTTCAATTGTTGCTGATACTGCTCAATGTTTCAGCACCCATCATTTTGCATGTCTAGTTGGATACGGAGCAAGGTATGATTCATCTTGTTAGTCATGCATATGTTCTTGTCTAAAACTTCATACTTACAATCTGTTCTGCTATCCAGATTGTTCAGTTTCTTAAGTTATTAAATGAGGCTTGCATTCTTTTATTTTATACCACTCGAAGTCTGTGAGCTAGAAATCAATGGACATCATGATGAATATCCATATGTGATCCAATTACATGCTGCTCTACTGTGATCCATATGAATGCCGACATGGCAGGGTGCACTAATCTGAGGATTTGCTAGCTGTAGATTGTTTTAAGCATGGAGCCACTATTATCATTATCAACCATAGGTTTTTGGATCCATTCGTTGACTACTATATTCATAATTGAACTCGATCAAATTCTCGTGATTGTATTTCCTACTGCCTGCAGTTTGGTAATCTTTGATGGACTCTCACTACTTGCTGATCATAGATTCTAATTTTTTACTCCTAAGCATAATTTTCAGTCAATACAATACAAATTTTAGTAAGAAGTGGGGCATGTGAGAGTGTCTCTATTGTTCAATGCATGCATATACAACAATTTTCACATTGAAGTTGCACAAGTCTGATGGGAGTAATATTATATGGCTACCAACTCAATTTTTTTCAACTAAGCCTATCACTTCTTCCATGTGATGCTGTGGAACCAAACCATTTAGTATTTACTATTTGAAACTCCTTTATATTGGAATGAGCTAAAAATGTTTTGACGATTTCTTGTGGGGGATAAAGAAATGTAATTTAGCTTTTAAGGGTTTATCCTTTGTAGGAATCATATCTCTCAGATTATGATGATAACTTGGGGTATCAACATGATCTCTCAAGGTGGTTTTGTATTATTGAACCATAGCAATTTTGTAGCTTACTATACTTGTTCAAAAGATCTGAGATGATGTGATTAAGAGTAAAAAATCTATTAACTAAGTTATGGTGTACTGTTATTGTGTCCTGCCATCATCATCAAGTTTGTCCTAACTATTTAATGTTGTCTATCTAAATAAACCTTATCCCTCCATTGAGCACTATGCAAGGCTATATTGTTAGAAAATTTCAAATTCTAGGTTTTAGCAATAGAAGTTGCTCCAACTATATCATTTTTCATTGTTGTCTCATAAAGTTGTAAATTCAGGGTATCAAGTTGATACCATTAAAAATGTGCTTCTCAGTGCGATATGCCCCTATTTGGCACTAGAGACGTGTCGCCAATGGAGACTCAGTACCAAAGTTGTTAACTTGATGCGAACTGGAAAGATGCCTACCGTGACAATAGAGCAAGCACAAAGGAATTTCTGCAAGGTACACATTTATTGCAGCTATCATACTGGGTTAGTGTAAGTTTCATTTTGGACCGCATTTAGCTTGGTCAATGGATATAATACGTCTGTGAATTCTCAAGTATCTTTCTTTAAGAATCCTGATTATAGCATTTGAATCAGGTATTGAAATTTGCAAGTTTACATGTTAATTCGAATGATACATTTACACTCAGATGTATCTATGGCTTGTAATCAAGTTGGTCAAAACTTCCATAAAGCCTAAACTTGTCATATCCTGCATATAATGTTGTCAGACAACTCAATATTCGCAAGTTGCAAATTCCTTGAATACCTAGACATTGCAAACCTTTGTTCCATCAAATAACTTTGGGCTGCCCATTTTGGAATATAAAATATAAACAATAGTTAAATGTTACCACAAGTTCTGCATCAAATTATTTCCATGTTACGCAGTTGGGTGAGTGTTCGTCGCTTACGTCTGAACTATTATTAAAAGGCTATATCAGTATCAGTATCTTGATTGCGCTTATTGGAGAACTAATTATTGTCTTGTTACATTCATATAGGGCAAATCTACAATGAACGTACACGCATAACCTTGATCTGCACAATTACTACCTGTGTCAAATAAGACAGCAATTAAATATCTCAGTAACAATTTGTTTTTTTAAAAAAACTTCTATCAAGTGCCCGCAACACATCTCGAAAATCTAGCATAACAAATTTGATATATACACTTCTGACATTGGAGGATAGTATGTTTAATATTTCACTCTAGAACCAGGCCTAGTTAACTTGTTGGAACAAAATTGTTTTGGTGCTGATCAATGTACCTTGTGCCAGTACTGTAACAGTTGTCAATCAACACTGATTATAAGAATATGATTATGTAGAAGTGGAGAAGGGACAAGAATAAGAGTAAGAGGAAAGACAAATAAGAAGATTAGGAAGACTTGGCTGCTACTTAAACAATACACAAACCAGAAGCAAACTTCCTGATGCCCTCAAAAAATCTTACTTTTATATAAAAAAATCAATACAATTTAATAAATAGACATGTGAAATTCAATTTGACATTTTTTATTCTTTTTAGCTAATTCATTATAGTTTTCACGGCCTTTAAAAGACCAGGTTATCGTGAGTCTTATAAAAGAGGCTCCTTTCTATTGTTTTATTCATTTAATAATTAATAAATATTTAGCACTACAATACTCTTCTCTTTTGCATGAGATCATAGATCAAGGCACTCAACTGTGTGAGCTGACTAAGACTAGCAATACTAGGACTAACAAAACCCTTTCCTGTACCCATTTTGAAATGACACTGCATGGGGGCAATTGAGAAAAATGAGCCTGTTGGTTTCATCAGACTAATTGAGCAGATGAACAATGGAAGTGAGGGATGGAAGTAAACAAAGAAGAGAAAAAATGTGTAAGAAGAAAAGGGGAAGAAGTAGTAAAGGCTTACCCTTGTTTCCATATCTCCAACGAAGAAGATTTTGGTGATTGCTGCCTGAACTTAAGAATGTGAGAGGGGATTTAGTAGAGATCTTTTTCTCACTAAAGAAGGGGAGAACATCTACTGCTCGGAGATGGCAAAGATGGCTAATTCTCATAGAAAGTAATTAAAAGAGGAGAGTTTGCAAGGGGAGGAATTACAATATTGATAAAAGAATGAGACAAGATCTTTAGTAAAAGCATACTTCTAAGCCCTAGGAATAGATCAGAGTGTAGGATTGAATGATCCTAAATTTTTTTGTTAAAATATTTTTGAAGTATGGTTGACAAGTTAGGACATGTATTATTGATGGCAATGCCATCAGTTAAAAGTTAAAACATATTCTAGTCTAGGTAGTTGGGACTGAGATCCTACCTAGGAACAATTAGGACATGTTGGATCAGGAACGTAACATCCTAGCCCAATTGAAATCTTATTTTGGTTTTGGAATCTAGATATTGTCATGGAATACTATACTTAGATATCTAAATTTCATGGCAATCCATTTGAAATTATTTTCTCAAATCTTTTCTTATTACATGTTTCATATATTCAATATTATTTCTACATGAAACCAGTTTTGAGGAATATCATGCTAAATTTGATTGTTTAATTAGTTATCCTTAACGTGGAAGCTTTTAGAAGGGGTCAATCTACATTTGTACTTTGTTGATATTCCTCATTTAATATGCACTGCAATTTATCATTCAATTTTAGATTATGTTGTCTGTAACTATGGAATCTTATAAATTGAGAGATTTCATTTGGCACTTTTCCATCTCTTTTTGGGTTAATTGTAATGGTTATCAATTCCAAAATTTTCCAGGCTGTTCAATCTGGACTTCTCAAAATATTGTCAAAGATGGGAATCTCATTGCTCTCTAGGTATGTGCAAAAGAAGATGCATGACAAATGCAGATTGGAATCTGAAATGGAAATGTTATATAATGATCTTTTCTTACCCAATTGTCTTTGGTTGGTTCCTCTCAAACCAGTTATTGTGGGGCACAGATATTTGAGATAT
>JBBPFQ010000002.1:4495113-4506683 GCA_037974815.1 Kaempferia elegans
CATTTTTTTAATTAATAATTTTTTAAATATATTATTATACCTCATAAATATATTATTATACTCTATAAACGTATAATTTTTAGTCATTTTTAATTTTTTTTTTAACTTAAATATTATAACGTAATTGGGAAGTCTGAACTAGTAAAATCGTAAAATTTAAATCTCAAATATATTACTATACCCCGTAAATGTATTACAGTTTTCTGCAAAGGCATAATTTATTTATTTTTAATTTTTTCACTTAAATACTATAACCTAATTGGGAAGTCTTAACCCTAAGGATAAAATCTTAAAATTTTATAGTGTGAATACTATAATCTAATTGGAAAATTTGAACCTAAGAATAAGGAATTTAAAAAATTTTATATTAATTAAAAAAAATAAAACAAAAACAAAAATCATCTAATATCCTGCACGCGCATATATATAGCGTTATTAAGCTGAATTAGAAAAAGAAAAAGAAAAAGAAAAAGAAAAAGAAAAAGAAAAAGAAAAAACAGAACAATCGGGCTGATACTTAATTATTTAGTTCCCTACGCACACGCTATAATTAAAAACCTTTTATAAAAAGCAAACGTGGCATGTCGCTGGTCCCCTTATCTAGGGTCACCTGGTAGGCTGTCAAGGCCTCAGGAGATAACTAACTGGGTCCAACGGTTGATGGTTAATCTTGTCCGTCCGTCCAGCACTTAGAGCCCCTCAACCGTACGATGGAGATCAAATGGAGGGGCTAATCCACTAAGCAGTCTTCGGCCGCGAGCAATCACCGTTCGTCCTCGTCGATCAGGAAATGCACGACTCCTAAAGCAATCCTGGTCATGGGACCAAAAACGACTGGGTTGACCGAAAGTTGATCGCGACGCCATCTTCTCTTTGCGGCGCCGCTTGTCTCTCGTGCTCCGGGCGCCGATATCTCCGGATCGCCGGCTTCTTTGTCTCCCTCCTCCTATTAAGTTCTTCCTCCAGGTTCCTTTCTGTTCGATTCCTCCCCTTCCCTTTTGCAGTTTCTCTATTAAATAAAAGTTTCTTTTTTTTGTTAATCATTTGTTGTGTCGGAGCGAGGAATGGGAATGTAGTTGGGTTCGTTGTAAGAATCCTCAGCTCCAAATATTTGGGGTCAAGTTTCTCGGGATGCACGCCCTCTCCAATATCGATCTGAAAAATTAGGGATTTTTTATTTAGACCTCTATTGATTGATGTCCTCTTTGGCTGGCTTCTTTGTTTACGTCTCTGTTTTATGGTTTTCGTATCAGCCCTCAGATGATTGCTGATGCTGGTGTTTTTCTCGAGATGGTAGGAATGGGAATTCATACACAGAGGTGCAGTTATTTATTTATTTATTTAAACAAGAACCTAGATCATGTTCTGTCATCTAAGCTCTGATTCCTCCATTGTTAGATGATTTTCATTTATTTGAACAAAAATGAAAAACTGTCTTTCAATTAGTTGAATTGGATAGAGTTTCTAAAATGATTCTTTGGTATGAGAATGATGCTAAGAAACTAACTTCTATCATTTTGGCATTTTTTTCTTTGTAGGATTTTACATGATATATCAATCAATTTAAATTCTTTTGCTAAATCGAACTTTAGGAGATTGGATGATCATGAACATCATTACTTTGTCATTTTGCGGGGTTGTAAACGAAACGAGCCGAGCTGAGCTTTTTGATGTTAAGCTTTTTGATAAGATAATCAAGCAAGGCCAAGCTGAGCCTAAAATAAATCAAGCCATTGACATGATTGTTCAAGCTTGGCTTGATTTCATTTTTACGAGCTTGAGCTTGGTTTGTTTAGATGTTATCGAGCTTTCTATTCAAACTTGTTTGAATGTTTGAAAATTTTACAATTTTAAACTTGTTTGATTGATTATTAAGGTTGATAATACAAACGTGTTTGTTCATTTTGAAAGCTTCTTTGTTTATTTATCACATTGATGAGAGTTTTATTGATGAACATGGTTCATAAACTTTATTCGTGAATATTGTTCATAAACATTCACTAATAGTTCACAATCCTTGTTCATGAACATAAACGAGCTGAACACATGCATTCAAGCTTATTCATTTAGTTTAATGAGTTACTCAAGCTTGGTCATTTAATTAACTTTATGTGTGTTGATCAAACACAAACAAACGCTTACCAAGCCAAATACTAAGTTTGCTCATGAACGTTTGATTCATTTATAAACCTAATTTTTGTCTACTCCATTGATCTAAATGACACCAGGGAAGACACCATGGCTTTACAAATGTCAACCTTCTATTATCATCTTATGATACATTTCAACATCCTTTGTGAAATGTATCATTCATCATTTAAAAGTTCACACTTCACAATTACATTGTTTGGTTGACATTAAGGAAACATAACAAGAGCTGCATATTTAACAAGTAAAAGTGCATTTGTTGTTGCTATCTGCATGAAAGATTAAGATGCAACTAATATATGAAAAAGATATGTAGAAATTTTTGTATGATTCATTTTCAATTAACTTATGTAGAGAAGAGCTGCTTCTTATTCAATAGGTATTATATCCTGATTACTTAGGCTATAAAAGAGCTACCTCTTATTCAGATGAGCAGCAGCTCCAAGGTTTTCGGGCACATCAAAGGGTTTTCTTCTGATCCATGGCTGCAAAAACAATGAAAAACAGATGAGAGTTTCCCCCTGGAAGCAATACATTACCGATTGTTCAAACAAGAGATTAATCTGAATTTCAGCTGGCTCCCAAAAAAGGTCGATTTTCCGGTGGATGTTCCTTCGCCTGCTTCAAGCATACCTCTGCAAGAGCAAATGGAACTTCTCCTGCCAAACGAGATCCCGTTCGCAACTTTTCTTCCAGTAGTCATAGAGCGCAGGATATTGTTGGTGCTGCTGATGGAATTGAACTGGATGAAAAAGAAATACATCTTAAGAGTAACCTTAAAAAGCCGCTGCTCATAGATAGCTCTGATTTATCTGCTGAAGGTATTGTAAAAAATTATTCTTTAAGAAATTTACCGAGCAGCACATCAGGGTTTACCAAGAGGAGGAAGGTACAGTGGGCCGATAATTGCGGAACAAAGCTCATTGAAATTAAGGAGTACATTGTCAGGTACACTGCTATCTGAATGATTTATCTCTCAAACAATGATTTAGCTGATTAATCTCGCCTGCTTATCATTTAATCTGCTGATATTTCCTTCGTTTGTCTTTATGTGTGTTAGTAAAACTTTAGATTTCTATTGATGTGTAATTCACAATCCCACATTAGAATGCTTGTTACTATAATCCAGAAAGCTAGAAATTTAGGATTCGCGATCAATTAGTTAAATATAATATTGTTCACCTAGTAATTGTCATGTTCAAAGATAGTGAAAACTAAATCATGAAGTTTACTTGCCTCACTTGTGAACTTATTCATACTGTGAAGCATTACTCATGCTAATTATTTGATGAAATTTTGAATTAGAAATCTTGATACATCGATACTAAAACTGAACCCACAAGGTTTATATGTTTAAGCTTTCGTGGGGTAGATTGTGTGGAGAAAACACAAGCTGTTCTTGGATCTTATGATCTTATCTAATCCAACGAAAAGAGGTTTGGAACAGAAGTGACTTGTGAAAACTGATTTTTCATTTCCTTCAATTCCATTTTGGATTCGAAACTGCTAGAAATACAAACTTTATTGCTGATGAGCATTTTCTTTCTTGAGCCTTATCTTGTTATTTGCATGGTGCATTTGGCACACAAAATAGCTATTGTATTCTTTATGAATTATCGTTGAATGTATTTGTACATTTGGTTACAAAAAAAAAAAACTTGGAAGGACTAATGATTCCCTAATCATTGTTCTTGGATATTCATACATTTATTCCAAGAAATAGGAACGGTCTTGTCGGTAGGACAAGCCAGAACTTATGATTTACCTGAATTCGAATGAACTATTAATTCCATTCTAGAAATCAAACTATCGAACAACTATCTCTATGTGATTCATTGTTAATTCCAAATAGTTATCAAATCCTCATCATTTCTACAAATGAACATGGGAAGTTGATGAAACTGAGTTTCCATTTCTTGTTTCAATCCTGCAGTGACGACGAATCATCAGACGAAGAGTACGGAGATGACTGTGACAAAGGCCACTGCATTATCCAATAAACTTCTCTTCCATTACTTCTCTGATCTCCACACCGTCGTATCCTCCTCAGCAATGTAAAAAAAACAAACTTAGTTGTGCCTTCGGATCCTCATTTCGATTTTGTTTGTGAACTATTGTTTCGATAAAAGTATTCCTTGATACAGTTGATTTTACAATTCTTTGCTTATCCGTGTGGATTCTTCAATCAATCATCAATTAACTGCTTGGTTTTCATATGCATCTGCTTGTTTGACTACTGAAGTAAAAGCCGTGGACCAAGTGTACAGGTCTACCAGACAGAAACACAGATCTCCTTCCAAATCAACATCAGGTATTTATTGATTCAAACACATCATATTAATTAGGACTAGAACATCTGTGGAGGAGATTTGAGTCAACTTTGGCAAACAATGAGTCTAGCTGTAGAATTAGACGTTGTCTCTATGTGTATACAAGTTGTGCTTAGGATTTATGGGCTAGACGAACCAAGAAAAAGACCTGTATATCTTTAGAATTAGTCTGACAAAGTTTGGACACTTGAGTTATCAAAGAAGTTTGATTCATAACATCATAAAGAGTGTATCACACGCCTGGATACAATATTAGACACTGATTATGAGCATGTTGTTGTTATTTTAGTATGTTCGACACTGGATGAAGGTTTCTACGCTGGGTTGGCTGGGTTACCATCTCCGGTCAGTTCATCGCTAGGTGTTGGTTCAGCCTAGTTGTTTTAGTGTATAGGGGATTTTTGGTTAGCTGTCTATGTCGGCATCTTAAATAACATTTGATCATATTAGTCAAGTGAAGTTGCTTTGTCAAGAGGTAAATAAGCTTAGTCGTCACCATAGTGGTAGAATCACAATCCTGATGGTAGGATCACACAATCCTATGATCTTGAAATATCCAATCAATCCAAGAGTAATTGGAATCACCCTTTGCCGTGGAGTTGTAGGAGTGGTACGATCATATGTTAAAATGATTCTATAAATTTTGTTGTGATTTTTTGTTGCCATTTAAATTGAGCCACATCTTGTGTTTTTGTTGGCATTTAAATTGAATCATCTTGTGCTTTTTTTTTTTCCCAAGAGGCTCCGGACCTTAAAGATCCGGTCCTATCAATTTGATCCTGATCTCGAATCATAATTTTGATCCTAGGATCGCACAATCCGATCTAGAAGTACCTAATCGATCCTAGAGCAATTGGAATTGTCCTATGCGGTGGAGTCTTAGTAAGATTGGTGCGATCCTATGTTACGATTCTATACATTTCCACATCGCTTTATCTAATTCGGACTAAAAATCAAAATCAAAATCAAAATTAAATTGCAAAAAAATATATAGAGAGATCGATCTCGATGAAGAACATGTTTTGGATCTCGATCCAATCTTAAACTAAAAAAATCTTCCTCTGGAGTTTCAAAATAAAAATAAAAATAAATATAATCTTGGGCCTATAAATGAACCCCCACAGTTCGACGGCCGCCAGCCATGGCGGAAGCATACGGCGCCATGGGTGACCGCAGCCCTGACTTCACGAGGCGGAGCTCCTGCCCTCGCCCTTCTCCTCTCCCACTCGTTAGCTGGCCGTGGATCAAGTCCCGGCGCCGGAGGAGGAGCGGCGACGAGGACTCCGACCGGTTTGAGGCCGAAGCGTTCATCGAGGGCTGCCCTCCGGCCGCCGATTGTCGGAAAACGACCGCCGGCGCGAGACTGCGTGAGCTCTGGAGGAGGATGGTGAAGGGGAGGATGAGGATTGGTCTGATGATGTCGGCATCGACGGTGGAGCCGCCGTGCTATGATGCCTACACTTACGCGCAAAATTTCGACGACGGGTTCACGACGGAGGAGCCGGACTTCCTGTGGAGGTCTTTCTCGGCAAAATACGCCGGCCGGCAACCGGGGATGACGCAGACGGCGGCGGTGAGTTAATTAATTTGTTATGGACAATGGTAGAATTACTGGAGTGTGATTTAAATTTTGATAAAACTGCCTATAATAAATTTAATTTTAGTATGATTCAATCATTTTCCGGGACTGACAATTTAATATAGTTTGATTTTTCTGGTATCTCGCATTGACTCCAATGTTTTTTTGGGGCCCAACATTGACAATTCAACGTAGTTTGTTTTTTTTTCCCCTTCTAAATCTATCAATTTTATTAATCATCAAACGTTGGATAATTTAATGGGAAATTTCATTTTGTCCTTTGATGTTTTATTCTCTGGCCTATGATTCTTGTAAAATTGTGTTTTACCCTTTAGAATTTACAAAAGCAAAACAAGATAGCCCTAATTTAACTGCATTTAAACATTTATTCAGGCATTCATTGCTATTTTTAGAAAGTAAAGACTTTAGTGAGATTTAGGCCGACTTTACATCGAAGGGCAAATAATAAAAATAATAAAAGGATGAAAAAAAAAATAGAAAATTTTATCTTGCCCTTTGTAGATCGATTGACAACACACCTTTGAGTAATTTTAACAGACAATGTCCCTACGGGATGGACTGATGGCTAGTACGTAAGGTGTTGCCATCAATTTTAATAGATAATGCATACAAACTTAACTCGTGTATAATTTTTCTTGTACTCTTAAATAAATTATTAGGGTTTATGAGTAAGTAGGTAAATGAATCAAATATTTATGCATAAATTTGGTATTTATCTAGGTAAAAATTTATTAATACAGACAATACCAATTAAATAAATAAATTTAAATAAGTTGTTAAATTAACGGTAAATTAGAGTAAAAACTCAATTCATAATTTAAACTTTACCCTCAATGACCATGTCAGAAAATATTTATTCTCGCTCCTTAACCAAACATAATATACACCAATTTACTTAATTGCCTTTGCCTTCATTTTTTTTATAGGTATAAAAAATCTAAAAGGAGGTATAATTTCTTCTAAATATAGTATCATTTAAAGAGAATCTAGTATATTTTCTATCCAATTGAGAATGATTTTTTTTTTACGCATGACTGATTGGGAGTCATATTAATTGATTGCCTTAGGCTGAGTCGATTCAACCTAAGTCAAAAGATTGAATTTTTTTATACGAGAACTAAGGGTAAAATTTAAACTGTGGTTGGAGATTTTTTTTTTCAAACTCGGTCTCTAACCTTTTCAACTTGTAAGTTGTTTTTGGTGCGCATATCCACCGAGCTCAGGTTGTTTCTCCTTTGTAGACTGTAGAAAGTTAACCTCGAATACACCATGACATCACGTGTCTCAGCAGTTATCTTTCTCGATTTTAGATAGGATAAGATCTAAAGTATAGTATAATATAGTTGTTGGTGAAGATGGCAGTGATGATGAGTAGATGAGGAGGTTGCATGCTGCTGCCTTAAGGAAAGGACTGAGGGATCTTTCATTGACTGGTCTTTGGCCTGTTTCTTCTAATAAATTGAGGGTGTAGGGGAGGTGCAGGTGAGCTGGCCATGTCGAGCTAGGGCTTTGATAAGACCACGTGATTCCCAGAGTTTCCTCCCTCTGTTTCCCTCTCCATTGACAATGACAATGTTTAGGGTTTCAATATATGGATGGAGGTTGAATGGGAGACCCATGTGACCATGCACATGAAGCTAATTCACTCTCTTCCCTGCAACTTTCCTAACTAGTTTACTGATCCATGTGATGTGAGCTTAATTAATTAATAGTTTTATAAACAAAGCACAATTGGATAGCTATGAGCTAGTTAGATTTGACTAATGATATAGTATCGAAGAATAGTTTCGCGAGAACAACTTGATCCGATGGAGATCGAGCTATTTTGGTAGATCGGACACGCGTCAAATCGGCTTCAATGAACTCTTGTTAGATAGGCCTCTATCAGGTTAATTGGTTGTTGGCTTGTTGCTATGCCAAGCAACGCAAGGACTCAGACGACGATCTCCAACAACGATGACAGGAAAGATTAAAGAATGAGTTAGAAGGGAAACCAAGGTGAGCCTTAACGAGACCCCTCAGACGCTGAATTTAGATGTCAAAAAAAAATATTAAACCTTTATAGGGAATGGAAAGGTGGATCAGAATCTCAGAAGACATACCTCGAGTTCAGAAGCGGCTTGAACTTAATTCAAGTGTGACTCAACTTGAGCTTGACTAAAGTTGGCTAACCTGACTTGTGCTCAACTAAGTCAATCTTTATCTGACTTGGACTCATCATGAGAACTAACACGGACTTGTTGTTGATCGAGTCGTGGACTAGCCACGTGGCCTCTGCCGTCTCCGCCACATCAAAACTATAATCTCATTTTAAGCCTAGAAAAAGAGATTTTTAGAGCTATAAAAGAGTTAAGCATGGTCAATGGTCTCTGGCTAGCTTCATTTGAGAGGTCTATTATTATTATTGTTATTATTTGTTTTTTTGTCTTGGGGAATCTTTGTGAATGGAGGAGCATTAATTTGAATTGAATAATTGTACCAGTGTTAGGCTAGAAAGGAACCCTAAAGCCAGGGTGCTTCTCTCAGTAATCATAAGTAGCATTCATGGGACCCAAGAAATTGAAAGGAAAGCTAATGCCTTATGTTTTATAATCTAAGTTGATTCTAGGGTGGCATGGTAAAAAAAAAAAAAACAAGAAGAAGGGGGATGCATGATTTGGTTTGATCCATAATTTACGAATTTAAATTTGATATATCGTGTGAAAAAAGGCTTAACCTAACCCTAAAGGGACCGAATTGTTCAAGAGGACTAAGTGAATCAACATAATTGAGTAGTCAAATGAATTGGACAATGTAAAGGCATGAGTTTCAAGCATGCATATTAGGCCATGTGTATGTATGGATAGTCTTAGTAAACCAAACCTTAAGCGATTCAATTGGGTTAAACATATCGAGCCGCACGAGTGAGTTAAGCATGTTAGTAAACATATCTTTTCAACTTTGTTCCTACACTTCATGTATAGAGAGTATGCTTGTGGGGCTTTTTAACTTTTCATTTTGCTTATTTTGCAACTAAATGTTCACCTTCATAAGAGATTCCTTATTAACATGAAAAACAAAATAATAAATGAATGAAACTCCATTGCCTTTTGTTTAAAGACAAGCAACCATTATTTATATTTGGAAGGTAGACGACTTGTCAACAGTGATATCCACTTTTTCCTCTTCTTATGGATAGAAGAAAGTTCATCAACCTAGTCACATATCACACACACCATTTGCGGTAAGGAACATAAAATGTATAATTGAGTCGTCTCTATTTGAATTGAACCTACAAAGGAGTTGGCGAATCTTTATCAAGATGGGGGCGGCAATGAATTGAGTTGGACCAGTGTTAGATGAGTAAGGAGTCGTAAAGCAACGTTAACATTGTCTCGTTTGCTCGTTGGAGGCATTAGTCAGATCGAAGCGATACGAAAGCAATGTTTCATGCACAACATGATCTAGGGTAGGGTCGCTTCCATGGAGCGAGAAACAGCTAGCAATACATAATCAATACTATCCCACTTCAAATTTCATTAACTATCCACCATTTCAGTTCCATTCTTAGAATATCATGAATCAAGCAACTTTGTTGAGTGCAAAAAGTTGGTTGAATAAGATTCTATTCGAGTAGAACATCTCGAACATAACTATATCATTTCAATCCGATATAGAAATTTAGACAGAGTGGTACGCGAGGTGATTCCCTAAGACCACTGGTTCGAGTTAGATTGTTAGGTGAACTACTACCTTTGCAGCTCTATGCTTACCTTCAAATTTTTGCACTATCTTTCAATATTTCTATTTATAATTATATTTTTATGCACTACAACTTCTTTGTTAAACAATGTTTTTAACTCATTTGTGATATAACTCTTGTGGTCTAATTTGTCATAGTCCAATGTGTCATGACTATTGAAACTTCCGTGGGGCTACTATACACCCATCCGCGAACACCTAGTGTTAAATTAGAGCTTAAGGTTTACGATTTAAACTAAAATGAAGTGAATTCCTTTTTTTAAAAAAACACTAGATGCTCACCGACGGTTGTACAACATATCACACCTCATGAACCACAAGTACATTACAATACAACACTTAACTTTAGTTGCATCACAAACATAGATAATGTCTCAAACATTATTATCACCTTGATAACAAAGTTAAGTACATTACAACTGCATTAAAACCCAATGTCAAGATGGCTTGGTAGTCTCAAGACTCATCATCTTGTGCAGATGATTCCCGATCGAGATGGCAGTAGCGAAGTTTCGGTGGTTGGTGGTGATCGCCTACTATTAAAGACTTGAACATAAGAAAAAGGGGAAGTGAATAAAAGATCCATAACAGATGAAATCATCACACTTAGAATCTAACTTGCAACTACCTAGTTAGAGCATACTGTCTGTCCTGGCTGGCAACCTCCTGAAGAAATTTATTGGTGCAGAAGGCAATAACCTGTGTTGGCAATCTTAGCATCTTTGTTGCCATTAGGACCCTTCTCTCCTAGTTGTCATTAGGACCCTTCTCTCCTGGAATGAGTGGCTTTGTTCATGCTATACAAAAGCTTCAAGAGCAAGCTCAGGGATAAAGGCAGGATCTGCAATGTTGAAGTAGAAGCACTCATTCCATACAGGATTGTTGTTCATCTTTATGGGCACTTACAGCTTCCACACCCAATTTATAATTGCTCATCTTTATGAAAGCTTGTTGTTCTTTATGAGAGATCTACATATAATTGAAAAACTCAATGTGATTCAAGTAAATAATTTTGGAAACTATGTAGTGTGACCAGTTATTGTCCTACTGAACATACCTTAGAAAAAGAAACTGAAAATCCATCATATGAAAGCACAAGTTGTGAGCAATAACAAGAAATTAGAAAGGTTATCCTGGATCAGTCTAACAGGAAATTAAGACTACAAGTAGACTTGATGGCAAATAAGTCATCTCAGTGGAATTGCAAGTTCTAACAGATAATAAAGATTAAAAGTAAAATTTAGTTTATCAAAATAGAGTGAGGATTATGTCTCTGATGAAAATACACTGTCAAGCCATTGTAGAAATCAAAGAGATACTCTTACAGTATATGGATTCCAAAAAAGGCATGGTTTATCATAACATGAAATCATATGATCTCTGGATCAAAAGACAGTAGATGCTTTGAAAAAAGATTATTAAAACTGCAATAACGTTGTAAAAAATTGTCTTCCCGCCATTAACTCTTTAGATCCAATGTAAAGCAGTCGTTAGTAAAATAACATGAATATCGTAAGCAAGAGAGAAGAACAGTGTGAATTTTAGTTCTTTGTCTAATGAATCTAAAGCTTATGCATTCATGGAAGGACAAAGGATATATTTAACATCCTCAGTCCAACCAAGATGCAAAAGAAAGCTCTAAAATAACACATATCAGAGATAAGTTAAATTTGCTTTAATAGGCTGCATAGTTTGTTGCTATCACTACATATCTATTCTTGCTCACCAATGCGTTTTTATTTCAAAAATGA
>JBBPFQ010000002.1:4511296-4524719 GCA_037974815.1 Kaempferia elegans
CGAACCACCTTCTTCTCTGCCATCTCCGAGCCGCTGCTGCCGCCATTATTCCAGAAACAACAAGACCAAGACCCCAGCCACCCGTTCTTCTTCTTCTTCGGCGTCGTCTTCTTCCTCTGTGCGGCCGTCAGCCTATCCATCTGTGCTTGCAGCGCGATGCAACGCACGTGCAGCCTCGCCACTTCGTCCCTCAGCCGCCGCACCTCATGCTGCTGCACCGCTGTCTCCTCCCGCTTCGACGGGCACCGCCACGCCGCCGCTGCCTCGCTCGGGCTCCTCCCCGTCGACGACCCGTTGAAGGACCCGCTCCACTCGGCCAACCGGCTCAACTTTCCGTGCTCCGCGAAGAGCACCTGGATCACCGACCTCACCGGCAGCCGCTCATTCTGCGCCGCGTGCCGCGCCGCCTCCGACGACAGCTTCCGTACATCGACCAGCCTGCACAGCACCTTCCTCTCCTCCTTGCTGATGCTCGGATGCGCCTTCCATTCCATTCCAACCAATTACCCCACCATTAATCAATCACACGATCGACATGGTCCCAATAAAAAGCTCGATGAACAAAAATCCAGACGAAACAGATAAGAATGTAAAGAAAAGGACGGCCGGAGCTTGGAACGGCTATGAACTCATTAATTACCAATCCCCTTCACTTTTATTCTCTTCTTGTCATTTTTCCAGCAATTTAATTGCTAAGGTCTAAGCCATATAGGCTTCATCCATCTGGTCCAGGTGGTCCTTCGTCGAGAACATGACGAAGATGAACAGCATGGACATGCATGACGATATTTGAGTATATAAAAAAAAACAAATATATAACCTAAAGAACACCCTCTTTTTTATTAGAATTATCACATACTTAATCAGTTCAAAAACATAAATCAAAATTATAACTGATACTATATGTTCATCTAATATTTACATTAATAATGTAATAGGTACAAAACGGTAGCAGCTACAATATTTACAAATTCAATCTATTCATCTAACATTCACGTTGTAGGCGGTATGAAATTGTAACATGTTTAACAACATCCATGTTGTAATAGATACGAAGAAACCGTAGTTGTTACAACATTTATAACAGCTAGGGTTTCGTTATTTCTATAAAGCGCTGACCGATTCAGAATTTAATGCATAAGATAATAATGTTAAACAGACTGGGGTGGGTTGGTTTTTGATAATAAAAAAACAATAAAAATGATGCACATATGATTTCTTCAAAAAAAAATAATAATAATAATAAATAAATAAATAGAGGCGCTCTTTTTATTTTTGTTTCTAAAAAAAAAAATAGTCTGGTACACGAGGAAATATCGCTTGGTCTACAAAATGTGATCTCCTCCTAGTCCCTCTTGGTTCTCACCGTTGGATAGATTAAAAGGGATAAGTACATAGATCTCACGTTTTGATCCAACTATGAAAATTAAAAGAGATTCTACATTTTATCAACTAGAGGATCTGTCCTACCAGTACGAAGTTACCGCAAATGCATGATACTCTAAAATATAGTCCTATTTTATTTTTAAAATAAGAGATTATTTTATTTTAGTGACTCAAAGTTATTATTATATATTTTGATGACTCGAAATCGTAACTCCCAAGTCCCTCCCTCAGCAACAACTTTCTAATTGCCCCTAGATTTGAGTTAAAAAAAAAAAAAAAGTAAATAAAGAAGATAAAAAAAAAAAACACTTCCGGCGTGAAAGAGGAAGCAGGAACATTAATGACTAATGAGCTAGTGTCCTGGATGGATTGAAGAAGAAAAATGCCGGAGAGAGTTTACTTTGATGTAGGTGTCGATGGCTCGGTAGAGGCCGTCGTACATGGAGCGGGCGTGGCAGGGGAGGGAGGTGGCGAGGTCCTCGCAGGTTGCGACGGTGAGGACGGTGTCGAGGGCGGCCTCGGCCAGGTAGGAGTCGACCAGCTTGGCCACCCTGGCGAGGGCGGCGCCGGTCCTGCTGGCGTCGTCGGCGCCGGCGAACCGGCGGACGAGGCGCAGGACCATGGCGACGTCGAGGAGCGTGGCGGTAGTGTGGTTGAAGGCGGGGATCAGCAACTCCTTGAGGGAGGCCTCGTCGAGCTGGGCGGCCGCGCGGGCCTCCAGCGCTTGGAGGCAGGGCGGGTCGGCGCCGACCATGCTGGCGGAGCGGAGGAGGCGGAGGAGGAAGTCGCAGGGGAGGGCGGACTTGTCGGGCGGGAGCACGGAGACGAGGGTCTCGATGAGGAACCGTTTCTTGAGCCAGGCGGCGGTGGGGCTCTCCGGCGAGGGTACGGCCCGGCCGGAGAGCTCGGGGAGCCAGCGGTACGCGTAGTGGGCGAGGAGGGAGCCGAGGAGCTCCGGCCCGACGCCCTTGGCTTTGATGCCGGCGAGGCTCTCGGCGAAGTGTTCGAGTTCTTGGACAGACGAGTCGTCGAGCCAGGAGCGGTGGTCGGCCGCTGCGACACGGTGGTGCTCCTCCGGAGGCGGAGAGGAGGTAAGCTTGTGGCTGCGGCTGGTGAGCGAAGGCGAGGGCGGAGACGCGCAGGCCATGGCCGTCATGGTCGCCATGGTCGTCGGCGTGCGCAGGTGCAATGAAATGCAGTGATTTGGTTCACGGGTCGAATCACTTTTTTAACATTTTATTTTATTTATGGTCCGACAAATGTAACTGAATAAAATAAAAATAATTACTTTACCACCAACTTTACTTTCTATTTTTACAAACTACGTGTCAAATTATGATGAACTTAACTTTTAGACTCAATTCAGTAAATTTATCACTTTCCTACTCATATTTTTACTGTATAATTATTCGTTATTTACCTCCTTTATATTAATCCAAAAATAAATTGAAAAAAATACTGAGACAAATGTATTATTTTTTGTAATATTTTTTAAAAAGTTATATCTGTGTCGATGAACGAAGCATTTCTTTTACCACCATTTTTTTTAAAACTTATAGAATATTTAAGGTAAAATTTCCTCTATTTGAATGAACTTTATGTAATAATAATAATAATAATAATAATAATAATAATAATAATAATCTTTTTCCCCAAAAAAAAAAACTCGGGTCATTGTGACAAGGCAAGAGCTTGGTTAGGTCGTGAACTTGACTACGAATTTATACCACTTTGGCTGTAAGCTCGCAAGCAAGAGTGAAAGTTTAGTTTAAAATAGAATCAAAACGAATAAAAATCAAACTTATTAAATTTTTTCAAATAAATCAAACCGATTAAACTTTACTATTAAAATTAAAATCAATTGATTCATCAATTATCAAATTTATTAAACTTTTTTTTCCTAATGAAGACACCAATGATTGCTATTAGACAATTGAATCAGTTTGATTTTATATCCGGTTCAAGTATAACAATTGACTACTCATAACATAACAACCAATTGATGCCAATTTGATTTAATTGAATTTAAAATTTTAAAACCAAAAATAAATTGAATAAATCAAAACAACTAAAATTTTAAAAATAAAGAAATTTTTAAATTTAATTTGACCCGGAGGTACCCACAAGCTACGTACAGATGACGAGATAGCTCAAAGCTAACTAGGAAGAGTTCATTTACGATGCAAGAAGGGAAGGGAAGTTTTATGGCACGAGGAAAATAAATATTACTTTATAATATTTTAAATCAATTAAAAATAATTGATTGGATTTTTTTTTGTGAGCCTTTAGACCATGTTTGAGATAGCAGTTTCTGTTAAATACTGTAAGATTAATTGATTTATTAATAAATTTTTAACAATCTATTATTCTGATGAATTTATACCAAAAATTAAATAATTAATTAATAATATATCCGCATGTTAAGACCTGCCAGAATGCTGTAAAATTAATTCATCTACCACTCTTCCATATTGATATATTAATTACTAATATTGTCGAATCATACATTTTATATCCAACACCTGTCGCATTAATTACTTTTTTTAATCATTGTAATAAAACACATAATAAATTTATTACTTTTAAACATACACAATAAATGCATTAGAAATCATACAATAATTACCTCACTAAACAAATTGCTAAATTCTTTTATTTGGCATTTATAGCACTATGGCAAACTAGAAGAGATAATATGTATTAAGAAAAAAAAAACAAGGAGCATAAAATATATAAATGGTAATATTTGAGAAGCATAATCTGAGATAGGGTTCTAGAATTACCATCTTGAAGTAGTAAAGTAGATTTTATTGGAGGTCGGCTTCGTAGGACTTTCAGACTAGTAGGAAGCTCGAACACTTGGATTACTGATAGAAAGTACAATCTTCATTTTAATCATGATCCAAAAACAAGCTCTTTGATGGATCTTAAAGGGCTGTTGTATCCATAGGCCACTGAATCTCTCCAGAGGGCCATCCCTAACAAAAGGCAAGCAAACGAATCAGACTTCCAATTAGCCAAGCGATATCTATGATAACATAAAGTAGCCAAGATTGATTGATACCTGTCCAAAGAAGCAGTCCAATGGTTGTTCCAAAGAAAAACTCCCTGCTGATGGTGTTAAAACTAGAACGACCCGAAGGTTTAAAGTTAACGATCGCACGAAGATATCGTTTAAAATTGTTATTACATAGCTTACCTATACATGCAGAATAGGTTTCCCCAACCCTGAAGAAATGATGCCCAGGTTGAACCAGTGAACCTATAATAATTCAGACAATTATAACACTGGGAGATGAACTTATCATATGATATCATGAAAATAAGCAAAATACTTCACTGGATGATGGAATTCAAAGCTAAACCTACCACATAAGGTCTCGTATAAACAAAGCTCGCGGAATCATCAGACCGTTTCCCATCATCGCAAGCAACATTGTGAAAGAGGATAAGCCTCTGATGTTATCAGGATTGAGATAATTTGTCCACTGTAAATCAGAACAATCATTTACAACCACAATGGCCAAAATAACAGGAGAAGAACATATAAAGAAATTACTATTACCATCTGTGTAATCGGCATCCACATGAAAAGGAGGGTAGCAGTCCATCCAGACAATGATCCTACAAACTTTGTTGCCTTCTCGGAAAGTTTGCCGGTCCGTGCCTATATACGTGTTACAACCTTTATACCAAGATGGACAAATGTATGTAGGAATAATACGAGGGGAAAAGGTATGCTCTAAAGGAAGGAAAAGTTGTGTAAAATGTATGGCAAAATGGAGAAATACACTTTCACAGGGTTATGATTTAAAGTCCAACTAAAGAATAAAGCCCTATCATAAAAAAAAAAAAAAGGGAATGGAAGAATCAGGCACAGGACAAGGTTCATCTAGGGGGGTTGATCAGTATAATAAATTGGAAGAATGAAGCATTATGATGTATATGCTAATTCTGGAGAAGAAATAGAATGCTAGTAATATCAGGTAAATGCAATGGCCATGCCATTATACTTTAACAAGCTTTTGAGATTTTAGACATATTTTAGTAATTTGATAATTGCTTCCTAATATTTTACTGAACCATAGCATCAGATTAACATTGTCAAAGTGAAAAATACAACAACATAATAATATGGATTGACTAGCATATTTTTTTTCTCACTCACTTTTGAATATTAGTAGGTGTGCCTTAGGATCATGGTTAAATTGTTTCTTGTTTGATCAGGGTATCAGTCATGTGAATATAATGCATTTCCTAACGACACCAAGTGGCTTCATCTTTTTCTGCTGACATATTGACCATCTCAAGACATATATTTCTTTGAATCTATGGGCTTCATCTTTTTCTGCTGATGAATACATTTTTGAGCAGAAAGGGTTAGTACTCCTACTATGATGAACAAGTAGAATTTGATGCATCATGCGGGTATCTGGGGTTACCAGTGGTTATCAGTTACCCATACTAATTTACAACCAAGTCCCTAGGTAAGATGAACCAGAACAAGAACTGGACAAGTTTGGCTATTGTGTAGAAGATCAAGTTCTACTTCAGGTAAAGGCAAACTTCAAGACTATCCGACATATTTTCAGTTGCAATTTCCAGAAATAAACTTCTTTCAGAAAAACGCAACAGTCAAATCTCATGGTTACCAAATGGTTGTCGATCAAGGCATGACATACCACCAGAATAACAGCTATAACAGTGGTACAATAAAAAAGAATTCAAAGAAAATGCATTCATGTACACATCTCCATCCATGAGGACAAATGCACCATGTTTGCCACATTATCAATGCCCTACTGACAACACAAGGATAGAAGCACTATAGTGCCATGAAATCATATGAACTATGCCTTAAAGATTTACAAAGTCTACTGATAGGGATCAAGATAGAATATGTGAAAATCAAAATAATTTCATATGCAACACGGGCATAAATCATGCAAAACAGAATCAAAATACACATCAAAATAGGAGTGTCACACATGTTTTTCACCGCATAAAATTACTAAGTACTGCATATATTTGGAATTTACACCACAAAAATGAGTTGAATGAGTGTTGCACACAGTCTATTCAACATGAATTTGTATACTCATTATTCATGACATCCTAGTTTAAGCCTGCATAAAGAATTATGGACTAGTAAAAAGAGTTTTTATATGCTTAAATGAGTCTATTATTAATTAGCTTAAGCATTTTGAGCTGATGATTAGGTCAGAATAGTCAATGGGTTCTGTTATTTGGGTGAGTCGTGATAACTACTATCAGAGAGAACCTAATAGAAAAAGTCATCTTTGGAATAGCAGAGCCATCATTACTTCTCACATGTTGATTATAGGCTGAGTTGGACTTTGGCCTTGATGAGTACATCAAGCTTTTAGTGGTAGAGATTGCATACTAGATTAGTTTCACATGGGAGAGATTAACCAGGTTTAAGCATTTTGGACCATGGTATGCCTCACTAGTTAATAGGTTGGTTCTCTCATCTGGGCAATTCATGACATTATAACTTGATATTTGTCAAACGCCTTGGTAATTATGTAGGATACCCAATATGATAAAGGGAGCTCTAAGGGAATTCGGCCCATAAGAAGAATTATTTATGCCAGTAATAGCCTTAATAGAAAGGGATATGGAAAGAAAAAATTTGAATGGAGAAAAACTAAAGAAGGCCTTCCTCCAGATCCTTGTCTTTTTTTCTTGCTTTTCAAATTTATGATTCTTTGAAAACTTAGCCCTACTTTGATCATTGAAGGAAAGTTGATGGGGTATGTACATCTCAACCACTTTGAGACTCCTTGCATGGATGACACAATACCAAGGCATCTGTCGGAGGGGACATTAACAACTTGAGCATTTGAGTGGAAATTACATAAAGAGAACCAACAAAGTTAATTGTATGTTTCACTGACCCAAAATTAATACCAAAGACCTCCCATATGAAATTTTCAACTAAAAAACAAACCTTTGTAGCAAGGTTTGTTTTTTAATCGGAAATTTCAGATGGTATTATGATTATTCTGATATCATTAAGAAACTAAATCATGTAGCGAAAAATCCTACTCTAAATTGGATGTGCATATTGTTTTGAGAATCCTCAGGGACCAAATGCCTAGAAATATGGATGGTCCAATTGCAAAGCTACACTTAAAGAAAGAAAAAAAAACTGACTTGATTTTGTGGGTTTTGTGGTATAGTAGAGGTTTAACTTCAATCATTATGTTAAAACCAATGTTGAAATCAAAATTTAGTGTGTTGGTTCAACCACTTGGAGAATAATTTGTTTCATATAGGCCATCTTAAAGTGTCTAATAACTCAGATCAATGTGGTTCGAACCTTGGATAGGAAAAATGGACTGATTTAAACGAGGGATTTTGGAAACAATTGAACACCATGCAAGAGTGAACCCTGAGTCCTATCTATTTTGCATCATCTACATTGTTTGTATCCCATCATTGGAATTTTGAACAAAATAGTCTACCTAAACCTACTTCATCCAAATAGCATCCTCTTGTCTACTTCTCCCAAGTTGAGATCTTTTAGCACGTATTTTCACTTGACATTGTTGTTTCAAACCCCATACCACATTTCCCCTCCATTGAGGAAAAATCCACTTGATGTTTTTCATATTCCCGTCCAAGTTCAATTATTAAAGTGGTAGCTTTTCTTCCAACAATGTATTTTGGCACATTCAGCTTCCCATCGGTAAATCATAAGATCATGAAAACTCAAACTCTGATGGGAGGTTACCTCCCGAGCACTAACATGATCATAAAAATGTCATTAGTTAAGGAACATAGCTCACCAAAATGACAGTTGCAGCTGCCAGAGTGAAGGAAATGACTCCAGGAAGGATGCTGCTGGGGACAAATGGGACAAACGTAGACCACATAACCTGTGATAGCATCCAATGATTAGATGCATAGGAATGAAGACGTCCAATCACCACTTACTGAGAACCAGAATTGGGGGAAAAAATGATAAGTCCCACCTGAGGGAGTACAGCTAATCCACCAATGGTAATGAAATCCTTCCAGAGATTCCAGATAGAACCATCAACCCAACCAAAGTAATTCAAAAAGTTCACAACCAGCCCTAAAGCCACAACAACCGTAGTCGCCATGAATTGCGGCAACGGCATCGCCTGGGCCATGGTTAGCTGTGCTATCACTACATACGTAGATACGACACCCAGCGTCTGGACGATAACTGCTTCTGTCTCCTTCTTCTCCACGAAATAGGACACCAGCGACAGGTTGCCCAACAATCCAGTAAGCATACCCTACAACATACAATTCCAAAATCCAATATTTACGCTAGTTCAGTCTAAGCAAATCAGTTTTCCCCAAAGAGACCGAGCACCTACCAGCCAAGGCACGGCAAAAAGGGCGGCGTTGTTGCCCGAGAGAAGATTGCGGGCATTTAGGATGATCTGGGGAAGTTGTAGGAGGAGGAAGGGGATGTTCGCAGCTCCCGCGAACCTGGACGTTAAGGAGTCCCATTCCTGGTAGTTGGATCCCTGGACAACAAACAATCGAATCTTCTTTCGAAATTCCAGCAAGGTGTGCAATAACGCAGTCATTACCTTATCGACCGGGTGGACGTCGCCAGCCGAGGTGGCGGAGAGCGGCGACGATCGCAGGCGGGGGATTTCGGATGCCGAAAGGTATTGGTTTATGGGTATTAGACGTCGACACAGTGGCATGGGGATGGAGCCATGGGCCCTCGCCACGAGTGAACGCGAAGGGCGAGGAGGAAAGAGGCGGAAGGGTCCATGGGCCCTCGCCACGAGTGAACGCGAAGGGCGAGGAGGAAAGAGGCGGAAGGGTCCATGGGTAGGCGACAGGCGAAGGCGGAGCGCCGGCGGGGGAGTTACTGCCATTACCATGAGAGGGCGAGCGAGGTAAAGGAGGGAGGCGGATCTATCGAGAGGGCGACATGGGAGATATCTCACTTGATCCGAGCTTGGAAGTGACGGGTGGTGTTTATATAGGTGGAATTCACGGCCCCGGCGAAAGAAGAGGCCCCACGTGAACGGAAGCGGACTATGGTAAATGGACGGCGGAGGCGGCGACGCGTGGCGACTGCAGGGTGTGTTTACTTGAGGGAGGATTGAGGGAGGAGTAAGGTAGGTAAATGGACGGCATAGGAGGAGACGCATGGCAAGAGTTGGATTGGAAATTTTTTAATCAAGTCAAGTTAATAGATTAGCCCATTAAGATAACGGATCAACCCATCCGACCTCACCAAATGATTTGATTGATCCACCATAAACTGGCTCACTGCGTCACTGATTGGTCATCCAACGACTCTAAACTCAATCCATAGCCTATTAAAAAATAAAAATACATTAAAAAAATTTAAAACTTTAAATTTTGGTTACTATTAAACACATCAAACTCCGACTCGACTGAATTTTCAAAATTAAAAAAAAAAAATCCTACCTTGTTGTTGGTCAATCCGCATGACCTAATGTAAATCAACAGCCCTACCTATAAATACGAGATCCCTAAAAAGAATTGATATAAATATTACAAAAGACTATTTAATCAATGCAAGATCCAGAAAAAGTAAAAGACTATTTTCATCACTTAAACCCTAGATTATGAATTCACACCATAATAATTTTATCATTACATCATAGCTCCCTTTCAAAATTCTTATTATACATTAAAAAAGAAAAATATCATCTTGGGCGGTGCATTTGGTAAACACTCAAAAAAAGCAATAGGACAAATAAAATTTAAATCTCAAATAAAATAAATATTTTAGAGGTTAATTTTAAAATATGCATAAACTATACTCAAATCTAAAGAATACAAAGAAGAGGAGATAATAGTATATTTCTACATAGATATATTAAATGATTAACTTCCTTAAACTTTATAATAACAAAGCGTTTATGTGAGCAACATCTAGAATTAGCTATCCAAATGGACTAACATTATACTTGAACAATAAGAACATGATCTTAAATCGACAATCAAACGAAGAAAAAAGCTCATAAACTTGTCAGTTTGCCTTCTTGCTTAGAGCTCGTGTATTCCTGTGAGATGACTCGAAGAATGTTAATTTTACTAATACGGACAGTTCATCTTTTCTTCCTTTTTCTGATTCTAATATTTGGTTAGCGCTTCAGATAATTTGGTAAATGCAAATCCTAGAAAAGACAGAATGCCTAAAAGTGTTGGAATTACATGAATTTCGAGAAGGAACATGAGCATATATTTGCCAATTGCCATTGAAACACGGGAAGGATCAAAAAATTAGATGTTATGATGCCGCCACAATAAAGATCGCCGTGAGGTGCTGCTTTCACAAGGCATGTGGAATCTGCTACGTGGGCATTTATCCTTCCCTTGGGTAAATGAAATTCCTAAGTTGAGGATTCAGGAGTGTTTTCTTTCCCACTTTCCTTCTCGCCTTCCATCCCTTTCTCTCCGTTCGACGATGGACCTTGACTTACTACCTCGTGATCCGTGTCTGGGAGCTGAGCCAAAACCACCAGGTGATCCATCAAAGGCTAAGCCTAGCTCAGAGTCACCAATGCTGCTTGTATCACCTGAATCCCTGTTCCCCTCAATGCTGTCTTCGTAACTTGGGGCACGTTCTGATGAACGATCTCTCGACTGCAAAATTGTCGGAGGTTGACCCGTATAAATTCGAGATCCGGTGAGAACTACAGTTGGTCCTGAAGGTGCTCCAGCAGAGACTGCTAATGTTGTCTGGGGAGTTTCACCATCATGGCCTCTGTTGCTAGATTTTATGTTTGCTTCTTGTCTAGATCTGCCATCGTCTCTGTCGCGATATCTTTCCCTAGACCGACTGCAAACCACCATGAATGAGAAATTGGCAAAAGCCAAGAAAATGCATAATGACAACAGAGAAACATTTAATGAATATGTCTATGAGATTAATGAAAAAGCCTGATCATCAGTCACGGTATACATGTCAGTGGCGGCTGATTTTATATTCTAGTCAAAGAAAATCAATTGCTCACGATATATCGCATATATTTTAAAGTTTTGTGTTCTACAATCATATATCTGAGCTGAATTTGCATTTTGTTTATCTATAATTATATGAATACATTAAATGGTTGCATATATGATTTGCATTTCTTCTTGTAACGACAGCAGAAAGAAATCTAAAATCGAGTATGCAAACAAGTATAGGGACCAAAAGACTACCTGTTCGGATTAGATGAAAAATCTCTGCGGGAAGGACGAACACCAGATTCAACCTGCTCCAGTTCCCTTTGAATCTCTTTCTATAGAAATCAAAAAAAAGTTCAAAAAAATGAAACTTATTAAGCTGTTGCTATAGTATTTACTCTTTTCACATGTCAGATGGGAAGCAACACAAGTAATTGGGACAAATATGACTTTGGGATGCAACCCCAAATAGTTGGGATGAATATGCCTAAACGATGCAAGTTACATGGGAGAAAAGGATGACAAATTGTCTAACTTAAGCAGAAGATAACAAGAAGCAGGATTCTAGATGTTAATGCAATTTGCATGGTGCCTCCAATCAGTTCAAACATATACTAAGATTAAATTAACCAATCATATATTTTGATAATCATAATTCATAAATACAGAGTTATGTTTTTATCTGATTTTCAAGATTCTCTATATATTGTATAATTTATAAAGATAAATATTTGTCAGATCTCAATAACTTACCAACAGATCTTTAGATAAGTAACTGGATTGCCTAGTAACTATGACACGTGTTCAACAAAATGCAATATCCTGAATTATTGTACATCATTTACCTTCTGGCTCGTAATGTCAGGCCTCTCAAAAAATTGAACATTTTGATCTCCTACACTTGCTGATTTTATTTTTATTCACTCAAAAAACCTTTGTTAGTTGGACTCAAGTATGAGTATCGGACATGAGTCACACACCCAAGTCTGACATGTGATTTATTTCAATGTGGGAACACATGGTCTCATAAAAAAAGAGTGAAAATTTAGCACCTTTTAAGACATGCATGATGCATATGGGACATGTCAAATATAAATATTAATATTAATTTGATGAACATGACAAATTAATCTGTAGTCCATAAGTTGAGGGATTAGAGATGTGAATTATGGGAATTAATTAGCAATTGGGATTAATACAGATGAATTAGAGTGTTTACTGTTTAGTTAGGGGTTGATTTTCAGGATTCTGACTCTTTGTCCAATTTGAGATTTGTTGCCCCAATGATTGGATCAGATGTTGATCAAGTTGAACAATGTTATGTTTACTTAAATTGATCCATTCATTAAAAACCTATTAAAATTTTTGCTAAATTAGCTAACTTATGAGCTATTTAGTTTAACTTGTATAGTATAGCAAGCTATATAACAAAGAAATTTCCAAATAAAGGCTAATCTTTGGTCATGTTACCCATTGACTATCATACTTGTATGGCATTGGTACCTTAGTAAGTTGAGCACAGAAACTAGTCAAAATGTTTCCATCTTTCCTGGGTAGCTTATGCAAGAGCTTGATAAACAGCTTTGCATTACCAAAATAAAGGATTGTTAGTAAAGACATTGACAAATTCAGAAACAACTACGTCACCTTGCGCAGTGGTGTAACCAGGACCTCAACTTGCTTAGCACATAAAATAAATGCAACTAAAAAATTCCAACACGGAATTTATAATTTATGCATAGAAACTATCGCCGTCATGCATTGTATTATATGATAAAAAAATTTAATCTATGCAAGCAAAGAAATGGAAAAAAAAATGTAACTAATCTAAATCGAGTAGAAGTGGAGAACATAATTTTTTTTTTAAAAAAGAAAGTAGATGCTACCTTTATAGAAAATGGATAGAGAACCGATTTAAATTTTAGATGCTTTGCTATTGATAGGCAAGTTTTTAAAAATTTTATAATCAGCTAAGATTTATGAATCTAAATTAATTGTCTTTATCATAGATTTTCAGTAGAGCTAACAAATGTTATTTGAAACAAACAAACCCAACAATCAAGTATAACAACTTTCTAGATAGATATGATAAAAA
>JBBPFQ010000002.1:4688950-4703473 GCA_037974815.1 Kaempferia elegans
ATAATAAAATGTATTATTTATTTGGCTGGTCTTATTCATTTGAAAATTTCTAAACCCCAATCTTACTAATAGAAATTTTACAATTTTATAAAATAAAATTAACTCAAGAAGAATGATCTGAATTTTGAATTTTTAAATTTTATAAAATTCAAATTCATATTTTTTTTACATTAAATTTAAATAAGTATAAGAGTAATTCGAAATTATAAAATACCAACCCGATGGAGGTCTGGTTCAAATGAGATTTTCTGTATCACAATCTCTAATTTATTTTTGGATCAGCACACATCAGTCGTTGGATCGGAGGTAAGATTAAAATATTAATCCCTCTTGATCTGATCCAACGATTGATGTGTACTGGACCAGAAATGAATCAGGGATTATGGTCCAGAAGAACTGATCTGGTGGACCATCATGGAAATGATGCTGGGACGTGTCTTCCCTTGCTGTTTCCACGTGTTCAGTTGCAGTTTCTCAATACCAAAAATGCCCTCGGTGAGAGGTTTCATATTGCGTCACATGTCAATGTGCTAGGACTGATTCGTCCGTTACAAACCGGAACCGTTACGTCTGGTTGGCATTATTAATTGAAATAGATTTGAAGGCGCCACAATTTTTTTCTTTAATAACATCAAATATTGTTCCTTTTCTTTAAATAAATAAAAAATCAAATGAACCCATCAGATATTTTATTCCCATAATATCCCTTATTTCAACATGGTGTAATAGTTGTTGATAGAGATGATACAACTGCTAGATGATATCTAATAGATGTTACAATGAGTAGCAATTGAGTTACTGTTAAAATATTATTTTTTTTATTTTTAATATTATTATAAAAAAATTAATTAACTCAATTAGCCTCATTGATTATCTCTGTGGGTGACCGGTCCGGCCCCACGAAAGTTTCCCATCAACCATGAGGGTAAATTGAGAAGCAGTCGCGGTGGATAGTCCAGAAGCTCAATATTCCTTAATTGTAAATTTTATTTAAAGGAAAAATTTCTGCACATATTTTCAATATTGTTATAGCATTTATGATTAGTTGATATAACGTACAAAATTATTTTGTACTAGCTAGAATGTGTAAGATTTGAAACAATTATATTGCAATGTTGTAGGAAGTTTCTACAGCTGCAAATAACTCTGATTAAGTTTAAATAGTTTTGATCAATTTGTTAACAAGTATTTTGATATAATAATATTTAAAATTTAAAATTTAGGATTTAACTATAAGTGTGTAGCGACCACAGATAGCTACTCCAACTTGAAAAATCATCTATTTTATTTTAATCAAATTAAATCATTAATTATAAATTTTAAATCTTAAACACATTATAATAATTATAGAGTAGCTTTTACCGCTACTAATAGTTGTTACAACAATATTAGAATAAAGTTATTTTGAGATAAAATACCTAAAAGGAGATTTTTTTTTTTAAATTTTTTTCAACAATTTCCCAATGGGTACACTTCAAGTCTGATTTTACCCAAAAGGTGCACCCAAATTTTAGAATCCCCAAGAGGCGCACCTGATTCTAATTTTACCCATAACAACTATTGACTTGTCCTCTTATCTTTGCTCTCACTACTTTGCATACAACAATGTCTCTTTACTTTCCTCTCTCATATACATGCAACATTTATTCTCTTCTCTTTACTCTTTCTATTACATACAATATCTTTTAGAACTTCTCTTTTGGTTCTTTTAAATTATATTATCCTCTAAATTTATTTATTTTTTAGAGAAGGTTAATAAAATATTACAATTATTTTTTCCATTTTTTAATATCTAATTATAAATGAATAAAAAAAGGAAATTATAATAAATAATGTGAATTATTTTTTAAAAAAATAATTTAAAAATAACATAAAAAAAGTCTCTTTAGTACTAGTTTTTATGGCTTAAATACAACATCACTATTTGTGGTGTGATTTTCAAATATCAACACCGCAATGTAGGTTCTGATCACACACTATAGTGTTGGTTTCAAAGAACTAGCACCAAAAATCAGTATCATAGTGTTTTAAAGGTTTTAAACCATTTTGAACATTGCTGAGAGGGATTTAAAAGAGTAAACGAGGGCTTATTTGGACTCATATTCACCTAATAAATCCATAAGAGTTGGAATGAGTCTAATTTGAACTCTCTACGTTCATAATGGATTTTTGACCAAAATCATTGATGGACCTAGGAGACTCGGATTTCTAAAATTTTACAATGATATGGAAGTATGGAGTGTGTAGAAGGGATATATGGTAAGAAATCCTAATCCTGAGTGTCCTACATGAAATTATAAGCTTGTGTCAATTGACACAAATCCTGAAACTTTCTAAACCTTTTGAGCAATATTGGTAATGTTTTCAGATGATAATAATGGAGGGCAAGACTTCTGGGCACTACACAAACCTATATAAGTTAGAATGAGTCCAATTAAAACTCTTTAGGTCTATCAATAAGTTTTGATCAAAACTCATTGAAGGACCTGGGGGCTCAAATTCCTAAAATTTTATAATGAGATGGAAGTTTGAAATATGTAGAATGTATATATGGCGAGAAATTTTATAGGCCCTTACCAAATAGTATAAAATATGAAACTTTCTATATCTTTTGAGCAATGTTGGGAATGCTTTAAGATGATAACGGAGGGCATGCTTATACTTTAGGGCACTGCAAAAACCTACATGAGTTGGAATGAGCCTGATCGGAGTTCTCTAAGTTCATCAATGGGTTTTGACTGAAACCAATTGATGGTCCTAGAGGACTTGAATTTCGGAAACATTGCAATGAGATGGAAGTGTGGAGTATGTAGAAAGGATATATGGTCAAAAAATCTAGTATCGAGTCTCCTATATGAATTTATAGGCCAGCGTCAATTGAGACAAAGTATGAAACTTTCTAAATTTTTTGAGCAATGTTGATCCTTTACAATGATAATGGATGATGCATTTGGACTCCTAGGCACTGTAGAAATTTACATGAGTTGGAATAAGTCTGATTAGAGCTCTCTAAGTCTATCAATGAGTTTTGATAGAAATTCATTGATGGACCTAAGAGACTTAGATTTCCGAAAACTTATAATGAGATGGGAGAGGTCAGTATGTAGAAGGTATATATGATGTTCAATACTGATACTAAGACACAGAAAAAAATTATGATCGCAAGCCAACTAGAACAGGCATTGGTGTTAGGTTCTGAAACCAGCACCGTAGTGTTGATTTTGATCACACTGTGGTGCAGGTCTTCAAAAACTAACATCACAATAATGGTTATGGGTGAAGCATATGAGAAGGTTACAAAACCAGCACCACAGTGTTTCTCTAACTTTGATTGACTTAGCCAGTGCCCTTCTTCTTCCTCATATGTTGGTGAAGAAGAGTGTAGGTTGAACATAGAAGTGGAAATTACTTGGAAGCTGAACACAATTCTTAAATGTCTTCTAATCTACTATGCAAGATATCTCCTCCCTCCTAGAAGTGTATGCCCCCATATGTTGCCTTATCAGTCCCGCTAGTCATGATATCTAAAAGTGATGAGGGAAGAGAAGAACCAAAGAATCAGTAAATAGCAAATCAATCATATAGAGCGGAGACCACCAGTGAGCACTGATGAGAGGGGGAAGAGAGAACCACTATTGTCAACTCGAGCAAGAAGAAGGGCGCTAGCTAAGTCAATCAAAGTCAAAGAAACACTGTGGTGCTATTTTCTACATTCTCACATGCTTCACCCACAACTAACACTATGGTGTTGGTTTTTGAAGACCATCACCAATGTGGTGTTGATCTTTGGAAACCAGCACTAACATATGTTCTAGTTGGCATGTAACCATAATTTTACCTATGTGTCTTAGGACCAGTATTGAACATCATATATATCTTCTACACACTAACCTCTCACATCTCATTATAAGTTTTCAAAAAATCAAGTCCTCTAGGTCTATAATAGATTTCGATCAAAACTCATTAATAAACTTAGAGAGATCTGATCGGGCTCATTTTAACTCATGTAGGTTTCTGCAATGCCCAGGGGACCAAATATGCCCTCCATTATCATTGTAAAGGATTCTCAACGTTATTCAAAAGGTTTAAAAAGTTTCAAACTTTATGCCAATTAGCACATACCTATAACTTAGTGTAGGAGACTCAGTATATATTAGGATTTCTCATGTCCCTTCTACATGCTCCACACTTTCATCTCATTGTAAGTTTTCAAAAATCTAAGTCCTCTATGTCCATCAATTAGTTTTGGTTAAAACTCATTGATGGATTTAGAAAGATACAATCATGCTCATTCCAACTTATGTAGATTGCTGCAGTGCTCAAGAGTGTAAATATGCTCTCCATTATCATCTTAAAGGATTCCCAATATTTTTCAAAAGGTTTAGAAAGATTTTGACTTTGTACCAATTGGCATGGGCCAATAACTTCGCGTAGGAGACTAAGGACTAGGATTTCTCACTATATATATATTCTACATACTCCACACTTTCATCTCATTATAAAATTTTAGAAATCTGAATCTCATAAGTTCATCAATCGATTTCGATCAAAACTCATTGATGAACTTAGAGAAGTTTGATCTACTCATTCTAACTCATGTTGGTTTCTGCAATACCCAAGAGTCTAAATATGCCCTCCATTATCATCTTAAAGGATTCCCAATATTGCTCAAAAAACTAGAAAGTTTCAAACTTTATACTAATTGGCACAATCTTATAACTCCATACTAGGATCTCTTACCATATATCCCTTCTATATATTCCGTACACTTCCATCTCATTATAAAATTTTAGAAATTCAAGTCTCCGAAGTCCATCAATGGATTTCAGTCAAAATCTATTGATGGACCTAAAGAGTTCCGATCAGACTCATTCTAACTCCAATAGATTTATTAGGTGAACTTGAGTCCAAAAAAACCCTCATTTACTTTTTCTAAATCCCTCCCAGTAGTACTCAAAACAATTTAAAACATTCAGAATACTATGGTGCTGATCTTCAATGTGATCAGAACCTACGTTGTAGTGTTGATCTTCAAAAATCAACACCACAACAAGTAATGTTGTATTTAAGCTATAAAAATAAGAGCCAAAGTGATTTTTTATTTTATTTTTAATTTTTTTATTAATAAAATTAATTCACATTATTCATTGTAATTTTAATTTTTAATCTTTTATAATTAGATATTAAAAAATAGAAAATAATTTTAATATTTTATTAACCTTCTCTTAAAAATAAATAAATTGTGAAGATAATATAATTTAAAAGAACCAAAAGAGAAGAGAGAAAAGATGGCAGCAAATAGTGATTACGTTCACCCAGGTGTCTTTTATAGTTCGTGTCCAAGTTATGTGAAAGGAGGTAAATCACGAGTTAGCTTACAATTGACCACTAAGTTGGCTAGTGGGTAAGAGGGATTTATTTCCTGAGGGGTACGCACCCTCTAAAAGTTAATTTCTTACCTCATCGTGGTAAGTCTGTTATCCTTTAGCCAACTGAATATTTCATGGGAATAAAGAGAAGAGAGAAAAGATATTGTAGGTAAAGGAGAGAGAAAAGAGAAAAAAAAATAAAAGTTGAATATAAACGAGAGGAAAAAAAAGGAAAAGAGAAAGATTGTAAGGATGGAGGAAAGAGAAAAGAAAAGGACAACCGAGGGGTAAAATTAGAATCAACTGTGCCTTTTGAAAATTTAGATGCGTCTTTTGGTTAAAACTAAACTTGAAGTGCTCCCTTGAAAAATTACTGTAATTTTTTTAAACAAATGGATACTTTGTATAAGTTGAAGGGTCTTTTGACGATTTATATAGGTTGGGAGTTGGGACGCCCTTTTAATTTTTACCTATTTTATTTTAATATTTAGTTAGATAATTAAAAATATATTTTAATTCCATGGGCTGAATACGTAATTAGTTGGGCCCACCCTCAAGATCCAACTGTTTTTCCACTGCCAAAAAAGATCGCCAGAAATCGACCGCTCAACTAACCCGCTCCAATTATTCCGGTTCGGCCGCCAACGGTCGACCCAGCCAACTGCTCGAATAGGGGGGAGAGAGAGAGTGTCGGCACATGCAACCGAACAAGGGCAGTCCAGTAATTGTAATTTCACCCCGCGAAGAACGCACATGGATGACACGAGGGACTGAAAGCTGCGCGCTACAATAATGAGATTAACTATTCAACGAATTTCACTTTGCCCCATCTTCAGCCCTAAATTTCGATATTGCCCCTCCCGCTGCTGCTTCGTCTATATGTATCAGAAGGAGAACGGGGAGCAGTCACCGGCGAGCGGAAGAGATGGCTGCTCTTTCCTTCTTCTACTCCGTCATAGTGCTTGCTTCGCTGAGTTTTCTCCGACGCCTCGACGGCGGTGCTGCATTCGACCCGCACTGGCTCCCAGCGACGGCCACCTGGTACGGCAGCGCTGAAGGAGACGGCAGCGACGGTGAGCCTGCCCTTCCCACATCCTTCCCTAGGCCAACATTGCATAAAATTCACGCCCTAGCGAAGTCGCCGGACGCCGCGCGGGATTACCTCTGCTGCCGTCGGATCGAGATCGGACGGCCAGGACTCGTCGTCTACCGACTGCAGACTGGTAGCCGTTGCAATGTTCCTGGCAGTCCCATCACCTCGTCTCGCTACGTGGCGCGAGTGTTGTCGAATTTATCATCACATTATTAATAGAATCATTATATTTAAAATAGTAAAAATGATATTCTTAAAAGGGCCAAAGTGAAATAAATATATTAATGATAAAAATTAGGGTTGTGATTGACGGCAGGCGGGGCATGCGGGTACGGGACGCTGGTGGACGTGCGGCCGCTGCGGGCGCGGGTGGGGGCGGTGAGCCCGGTGCTGTTCAAGGGCGGCGAGGGGTGTGGCGTCTGCTACAAGGTACGCTGCCTAGACGCCTCCATCTGCTCCCGCCGCCCCTCCACCATCATCGTCACCGACGAGTGCCCCGGCGGGTATTGCGCCTTCGGCCGCACCCACTTCGACCTGAGTGGCGCTGCCTTCGGCCGCATGGCCGTCTCCGGCGGGGCCGGTCAGCTCCGCAATCGCGGCGAGATCCCTGTCGTCTTCCGAAGGTAAGAAATTCCCCCCTTTTCCTTGCAGAAATGCTATGATTCTTAAATTGGCTAAACATTTTAACAGGACTCCGTGCAAATACCCTGGGAAGAACATCGCATTCTATGTGAATGAAGGTTCCACACACTTTTGGCTATCTCTTCTTGTGGAGTTTGAGGATGGTGATGGAGACATCGGATCCATGCACATTAAACAAGTAAATTTCCCCCTCCTCAAAGATTCTACTTTTACACCACTTTCTTTGCTTTGTTCTTGATGATTCATCAATGACAATTCTGCAAATTCATCATACTCTATTCTTCAAGCAATCTTTTCCTTCTCAAATGATCATAATTCTGACCGCATCAGAGCTCTTCACTTAGCATTTTACTTAAGGTTCTCTTGATACAGTACAAATCAAGCTTCTTTATTCTTCTCCCATTTAATTCGAAAAGTTAAAGAACTCAACTTATAATATTGAGTTTAACAACTAACAAAACTCACTTAAGTTTCTCTTGATACAGTACAAATCAAGCTTCTTTATTCTAATGATCTAGTGGTCTGATTGAGTAGTCATTTAATTTGAAAAGTTGAAGAACTCAACTTATAATATCAAGTTTAACGACTAACAAATCTGTCAGGCAAATTCTGTGGTGTGGCAAGAGATGAAGCATGTGTGGGGGGCAAGTTGGTGCATCATTGGGGGGCCTCTGCAGGGGCCTTTCTCAGTAAAGCTCACCACACTGACCACTCGAAAGACCCTCTCGGCGAGAGATGTGATCCCCAGGAACTGGACTCCCAAGGCCACCTACACCTCTCGTCTCAACTTCTCGTGAAGGAATCTACATTGTTGCATACTATTTCGTTACCGAGTCTATGAAGAGAGTATGTATATGCTGCAGCCCTCTCCAAACGGAAGAGTGAGCTTCGTGTTTACTTCTTGTGTGTGTGCTTGTTTGATTGTAGGATCCCAACATGAAGAAATGGATGGGGTCCAAGAATAAATACTGTGTTAATAAATGGATAACGGTCAGATTGCTTGGAGTGAGACTTCATTGTCGACTGTTGAGATTGCAGGGATCACATACAACAAGCTGTGAGATTCTTGCCTGTGTGTGACATGTGAAGAAAGTGAGGGACTGATTGGGGCATTGGCAGATGGTCTCTTGTTTAGTTGTTTATGATAGTGATATGGGGACTACTTTAGCTCAATAACAAGGAATGAAATTGTACCTTTAGAAATGGAATAAATATAAGTGGTTTTTCTTAGTGTATAGTTTTTCGTTTGAATTTGGATATTTTGCTTGCAAGGAGAAAATCTTCTTTGATAAGAATTCTCGACTCTTCATGTTCCAAGAATGAAACGCTAGTTAGATTCAATCTACCTCTTGACCGTTGAAGTTGTTATAATTCTTTCCTCATATTTCCTAAAGGGACTAAACTCATGTAGTATGGATCTTAATGTTAGGTTATAAAGCAAGTATACAACAAGAAGTTGAGATGTTCAAGTAGATGTGCTTGTATAGAGGATAGATAAGATAAAAAATAAGAATATTAAAGGGAGATGTCTATTCAGAGAAATTTTCAAAAGATGTATTTGATGCATCTAAAATGTTAAGAGTTATGTACTTAGATGATTAATTAATAGTTAATTAGGTAATATGAAATCATGACAAATAAGAAAATTAACGAGAAGAAAAAGACCAAACAAAATTATAGGTTTTTCTCCATTACCATTCTTAGTTGGATCAGTTGCATTAAGTCCAACTTCACATGTTATGCCTATATACAGTTCTTTTAGAGCTGTCAATGCTCTCAGGGTGCGTAGAAATAAGATTATAGAAAAATAAAGCAAGGAAAATGAGTAGAATTTTATATTGTTTGGTACAGTAATGAGTTTATATATTAACTTAAAAAATTAATTGTTTTTTAAATCCAGTTTGAGTAAACACTTTTTATAAAATGTTTTTGTTAAATAGCATTTTAAAATATGTAATACACTACACTTTGGTGAGAAACACCCTCTTTGTCAAGATCTAAGAATGCATTTCTAACTTTAATATTAAAAATTTATTAGAAGATCTAGGAATTTATTTTGATACTTTCATCCTGTGATATTTTACTGTATGACTATAATAATAATTTCATTGTAAATAAATATATACTTCCATTTCTATATACGAAGATCAGTGCGACTGAATATAATGTTCTAACACCACCAAACCAAGTTGGGTTTCTTACTGTTCAATTGTCTTCAAAAATAATTCTTAACGTCGGTATCTTTATAGATTCTTATCGCCAATCCTATCAATTACGACAAGAAAATATTTAAAAAGAATGAAGGAATTCTATTGTTGATCAGTTTTCCAAGTATGAGCAATCCTGGTCAATCCGACTTAGAAGCTTGAAGCCAGATCTTATTGTCACAATATTGATGAAAAACCGAACACTATCCAGTTCATTTACAACGTATCGAATATCTGTAGTTTGACTTGGATTACAAAACTGATAGGCAATAAGGAGAAGAGCAATGTGGCTTATCTTCCATGAAGTTCAAGTGTTCACCTGCGTCCGGATCTCTATCTGATGCTAAATGGAACTCTAGACAAAATATGAAATAGAAGCTGGTTGAGATCATCAAGTAAACATGTGAAAGATTGGAAAGAAAAATTATATTTATGACAAAGGAAAAGCTAAAATTTAATAAACATAAACAAGCGATTTCCTCATAAGTTTCCATTCATCCTTGCCAGTAAAGATGCAACTTCTTGGTTAGTTTGCTCTTCACAATTAAGTTCAACCCTAAATTCATCTACATAAAGGGGTTTTAGATATATTTAACAGTTGGAAGAGAGCAATTTACAGCATGAGGTTCTGATTCTATAATATTAATTAGCTAATTATTACTAGCACAATTTCACAATAATACAGATTAAAGAATAGAGTTTATATATATACATGGGCGTTTATTGTAAATGTTCGGTAGGTTATTTATCCATCCATCTAATCGGTAGAATTGTGACTAACTGTGGTCAAGGTGCTAGAAGGACAACAGAATTATGGAGAATATGGGAGGTTGAAGCAATCTAAAGCTGCATTTACGTTTAGCTTCTGTTGTTTTCAGAAGGATACAATAACATTTCTCAAGCGAATTCAAGTACCTTCTTGGCAAAGTAACTAAGTTCTATATTCATGAATGCGCATCCATTTAGTAGCAGACCATTTATTTCCTTTAATAACAGGGCATCCACCTGCAACAAGTTCAATTAGTAGCTGAGAATGTTGAGTTTAGAGCAAACAGCTAGATGATAATAGTTTTTAGTGGAAAACATACCATGTAAACTAGATGGATCTAGAGTGGCATCTGGTTTCATACTCCAGAAGAGTAAAGCATCACCCATCTTTGGTTTAACGGAAAGGCCTTTTTTTGCACATTCTGATAAATCTGGTGAAGAACTTCGGTTGAATTTTGCAGAAGGAAACACAGTTTCACCACCTTCCTCAACATCAGAACTGATCAAGAAAAAACGAACATTGATGTTAAGGTCATGGAAAATGTTTCGTTGAAAAAACTGTCAGCCTCTTGAGTTTGATATATTCTTACAGGTACATGAGAAGTGTAGCTATTCGCTGACCCCCATTCCGAGTGTTGAATTCATCTGTGAAGTAGTCAAAGTGAGATTCGTATTTCTGACCAACTTCATAATGGAGAACCTGAAGACCCTCTCCATGTTCTGAAATAAGGAACAAAACTAAATCTTAGTTGTGTAAACACACCACCTAAATAGTACACTGAAGAAAAATTGATATATACTAAGAATAGATGCATAATAAAGCTCCAACTGAGTCTGATGTAAACATAACATTCTTCTTCTCCCAAAATAATTTTCCAGAAGAAATTGAATGAATGACCCAAAATGGAAAAAAAAAAAAAATCAAATCAAATCAAATCAAAATTTTATAACATCTAATATTCGAGTATGTTCAGGAACAAGTGCAAATAAGCATTCAAATATACCGTGTAACCAGTAAATACACAAATGCAAGCAGAGTCAATGTATAAGAAATTAAGAATATACCAAATGGAATAGTCAAAATAACTAATTATTTTTGAATAATTCACACAATATGGATCAATTAAGAGGAGCAGAGGTCTGATATATGTCAGGATTTTCAAATAGGAAGACAACAAAATAACTTTGTATAAACTGCATACTCAAATGTCTGAAAGCAATCAGGAGTTAAAACATGGCACATCATCTTACTATTTAATTAAGAATCTAAGGATCTGGATCCTTTAATAACCAACTCTCAATTGATTTGGAGAAGCCCAAAATTAAGTTACGTTAATGTCTTTTTTTCTTTTCACACCGAAAATCATTTCAAGGCTTATTAGCAATTTCACATCAAAATATTAATGCATTATATTACACAGGCAATGCATGTGGTTGCGTGTGTGAGATTGCTAGTAAAACATAAATATAACGTCAGGCATAGTTCTTCAGTTCATATAACTTACTAAATACACACCTACAGGAATGAAGGTAAAATCTGCTATTCTTTTCTCAATTGTTCGGATGATTTTGTCTTGTCCTCTTCTAAGAAACATGCCAGCACTTGTCCGGACCCTAGTAAGAAATTGCTACATTTTAAGATGATTGATTAACTAACAGGCAGATGATAAAAGAGACCCAATGAAATGTAAACCTGCTGTCTTTACTCCGACCTGTCGCACTATCTACAACTGTTGACTTCTGCATATGAGGCTTTGCCAATTCAATGAGGTACTCACACTCTTTCTGGGACTAATAAACACATAAAACAGCTATTGTTACTAACAAACACGTATAACATTACAAACCATGCAGAAGATATAACATGCATAGGTGGCTAGGAAGCACTAGAGAGAATAAATGATGTCATAGGAAGAAAGAATAGGATAATAACAATTACAAAAAATAAGATTGGTCACCTGTGCCCATGCCATCATATCATCATGATGAAAGTTGTAGGAGGAAAGAAACTCAAGCATAAATGGTAGCACAGTAGGAACAATAATGTAAAATGGTAAGGGTTTGATGTTGCTGCTATCTTTGATATGACTGTCACCGCAAAGAAAAATGAAAATAGAAAGGGCAAAGAATGTCAAAAAATTTCTTCAAGAAAGACCAAAATAAATTGGATGTGAGATGGAAAATGCAGAATTTAGGACTTAAAAATAATGCAAACTCCAGATTAAAGGTCAGAGTGTAATAATGATTAATGGGTACCCTTATTTATGGTCAATTTATAAGAAACATGAAACAATCTCGAAGGACACGAAAATAACTTTTGAGGCAACTAGAGGAGTTAATGTTGACAGAGATGTGGGTTTTGACAACAACACAGACAACTAGAACTGAATGAAGAAACTTTTTCCTAAACATAGTTCCTTCTGGTACAAAATCCCAGACATTTCCAGTCCCACTTCAGCTACTAAACTTAGATTAAAATAGTGCTGATGGATCTATTGCAGATGGGTTGACAATTTTGGTCAAGGAACTTTTGGTCGAGAAGCAAAGGGAAAAGTAAAAGCACAAACAGTTGAGCAAAATTAAAGGATCGGTTGAAGCATTCAGGCAGACCATTGAATCATACAGCTTACAAGTATCGACACTATGAAAAAGACACCCAGATCTCATATTCAAATACATTAGACGCCCTGTTCAGATAAATATCCTAGTTTCAATAGTTATCTTTTGTTAAACAGCCTATTTCTCTGCAAGGATTTGTTACAGGTGAGTGTATCGTAAACTCATTTGTCGAAAATAAGGCAAATTTCTCAGAAAAGAGGCGATAAATGGAGTGAACTTAACCATCAGTCAGATCCATAAACGAGGATAATGCATCCCACTAAGGTCAGTTAAAGAATCAAGAATAAAAAGTCTCGCAACTTTGGATGATCCCCAATTCGAAAGGGCGGAAGCAGCATAATGCATGAAAGAAGAGAATGGAAACTAACCATAAAATTGTGATAGATAAACGCCCTGGGTTCCCACGAGACCAGCTCCGTCCACTGATCCCCTCCGTGCTCCAGAACATTCCTCCTGCAAAACTCAGAAACACAATCACTAGTTGGGAATGGAACCTCAGAGATCCAAGGCGAACGCCCACAGATCCATTCGATCTGCCTATAGAAGCAAGAACAGGAAAAAAGAGCCCAACGTACGCCTCGTGGACGGATCTTCGACGGCCATGCTTAGCTGGGCCGTCGGAATCCACAGGTAGCGAGAAGATCCCGAGGGCGAGGAGCATGAGGAGGACCACCGAGACGGTCAGCAGCGCCACCAGGATGAGAGTGAGCGGAGAGGATCTCCTGCCGGGGAGCAGCCGGGGGTGGCGCGTCAGCCTCGCCATTGTCGCCATTGCAGTGCGAGCTGTCGTAGATGAGAAATCGAAGAGCGAGAGAGAGGAAAAGTCTGTATACGGGTACGAATGCTTTCGATTTCCTAATAATTTAAAAAATTATTAAATAAGAATCAAATACCGACACTGCTAGCAACATGCGCGGATAATATATATTAATAATAAATTATTACATAATTACTTTTAATTTAAAGTTATTTTTTCTCAATTTCAGAATTAATATTTAAAATTTTAAATCAATCTATAATATTTTTCCTAAAAAATATACATTTAAAATATATTTCTATTTAGGTGTGCTTCGCCTTCTTGTAATTTTTCGAAAGAGCACTTATAATTATTTATATTGACGAAAGAACTCCCTTTTAAAAAAAATATTAAAATAATATTTCACTCATAAATTAATATTAATATTAGAGGGTGCCAAGGATGATAAATTGGAAGGACAAGAGGAAGAATTTAGGATGGTTATTTTTATTTTTATTTTTATTTTTTAAAAATATGTATTTTTAAAAAATAAAAAATAACTCTTAGATATTCTCTATTTTTTCATAAAATGTTATCTTTTTTTTTTAAATAAAGGTGAAAAATATAAACTAAATACTATTTTATAGAAAATGTATATTTTCCTAAAATGAAAATGGAAAACATGTAAAACAGAGGCTATCTTATATATTAACATTTTATAATTTAAAAAATATTAAGTAAAATAGACTTGAATTTTTTTTAAAAAAAATATTTTAGGCACTAAACTAATCTTACCTTAAATGAAAATGGTTCGGTATGGTATACTAAAATCATACACCATATCGAAAAAATTTGGCATAAGAAAATTCACATCGAGACTATAACAACATTTTGATATACTCAATTTTTAATACATCAAAATTTTAATATGGTATAAATTTTATTTATTTTAAAATTTTGATATTGATACAGTATATACCGTACCAAAATACTAAATCTCATACAAATATTGAAAAATTTAATACGATATAATACCGTACCAAAATTTTAAGTATACCAATACTATCAATATATTTCAATATAATTCGG